>JAQQZZ010038151.1:0-23996 GCA_030265115.1 Mopalia vespertina | reverse complement strand
AAGTGAATCCCGAATTCTTACCGAGTGAAGACGGCGATTTTCTCTCTTCATAAAGCACGGACACAGGGACGCTAAATATATTTTGAATAAATGAAGAGAGAAAAATTTATTTGCCTCCACCGGAATATATATATATATCGTTTAATGCGCTACTAAACGGTATGTAGGCGAACCCCAGCAGAAATTAGCTACGCTGATATAATGATGAAATGGGAGTTTTGTTAATCCTTTTGATAAATAATATTCTTTCAGTGCTCAGCACATGACTCCGCACGGAACATACTACCCTTAATCAGAAGGAGAAATTAAATCAAATCGAGGTAGCTGACTCCTTGTTATACATATATTGTTACATACATGCTGAAAGATAAGTTCCAGTTCTCCGGCCACCGGGATGCGAGTTGGTTTTAGGAATGGAGGGAGAAAAGACTTGGCAAACATATCTCCACCTTGACATATCTCCACCTAGACATATCTTTACCACACATCCACCTGTCTGCACCTTAACATATCACCTGGACATGACCAGCGGAATATATCTTCAACCCAATAAATACCAACAGGGACATATCTCCCTCGGAATAATCTACACGGCCGGAATATATATGCACTAGGACATATGCCCACCTTGGCATATCGGGACTTATCTCCACCGGATCATACCGGAACATATTGAAGGCTTAAATCCAGCGGACCTGCACATGTCCTTTTTTTTGCCTCATGGGTCCAAGGAGGACAAGACCCCAGCATTAACTGTGACAAAGTTTTGTAACAAAAGTGCAAAAGATGTTTTTTTTTAGAATAACATAGTTTATTCACCAAGAATAGCATACACGCAATAAGAACAATATTATCAGATTTCCTAACACCGGATAAATATTTAATTTATATGAGAAAGTTATAAAGTAATGGAATTTGTCGAATTCTACATGTTAAAAGATGACTTTAATACTTGATATAATGATTAATCTTTTGGACTTGTTAATCTCCAAATGTCATTTTTGGACATAAGCGGGTATAGTTTTGAGCCCTCCATCGTTCGTACTCATAAGCGGGACACATCTCCACCGGGAAACATCTCAACTGTATCATGTCTCCAATGGATCATGTCCCAACAAAATATATCTCCATCAAAACATCCCCACACCAGAAAATATCTTCAACGAAACATATATCGACTGGGATATATTTCCATCAGGACACATCTGCGCGAGGGCCTATCTCACCGGAACATATGTGACATCGGGACATGTAGTCACGGGAACATATGCCCAAACGAACAGTTGTCGATCGGGCCAGATCTTCTCTATTATGAGTACAAAATGTATGTCGTTGGGCTGCATTTTTTTTTATATAGATCAGAGGTAAAGGTATAAATTTAAACCCGTCAATTCAGTGTTGGTTCCGATTATGATTAATCCTGTGTTACTGTAAGTAACAACTGTGTGATTCCCTTGAAGTGTTCTGGAGTGGACAGGATATCTTGATGAAGTGCTCTTTAACAAAGCCTTGTATAAATAGCGGGATTACAGCTATATCTTTGTAGAATGACTCCGGCTTTGCGGATGTTTCAAAGTTGTCAATATCTCTGTCAAAAGTTGACTTCAGTAAAAAGACATTTACCTAGGAACGGATTAATATATCCGGCCAAGCTTAGACGTTAAATTCCGGCACACATCAACAAACCCTCCAGAGAGATACGGGTTATCAATGTTAAAATATAAAGTACAAACAAAACGAGACATCCACATCGGCAAACACGTTGATGTGTTTTATGATCAAACTAGATGGAGTATGCAATATTTTGAGATTCAAACACGTCTGTGAAAATAATAGAAGTTAAAAGTGTCCACAACGTGCAGAAAAGGCAACTGGTGTCGAGATGTTTCATGAAAGAACGGTATACAGCAAGTCAATGTTCCATGGAAGGGTTCAAATTGGCAAATTCTTTTGCTTAATTAATCCATTCCGCTACATCAAAATGATCTTAATTAATTTGTACGTCAAGCAAACACTACATACGTCACAAATAGTAATAAATTTGTCACATGTGATCAAATCGAATGTCTGTAATTAAACAGAAGTGCAATGCCAATATCTCGTTTACACAACGCGGTTTATTTGTGTCTTTCAGGATGACGTCAGTTACTTTTGTTTATCCCTTAGTGAAGAGGGTTCAAATGGAATTCACGATTGGCCTGTAGGTATAGGCCTGTTTATTGGTCAATGTTTAACGCCAAGCTCAAAATAATATTGGAAGGCGATCTATTCTAACGGTTAAAACAAAAACACCCTAAAAAGCCATACGAGCAGAAGTGTTGTTATGTTGGAAACTTAATGTTTCTCTAGTCACTATGAATCGTTTTTTGTTCTATTTTGTATGCGTTTAATTGGTTCTAAAGTTTATTGTATTTGAAAGATATTTCGTTGACTTCTTGCAGCACCATACTTGCGATCGTTTTCTCTCATCTGGCAGCGTGTCAATGAGAAGAAAACCTTGATAGCATTGGCAAATCACGACAAAGCGGACAAAGCATAAGGCACAAGGAGTTTGTCATGTGACCTTGGATATTGCGCGAAACATTCTTCTGTTCTAAAACTGTTATTCACAACGCACCACGGCAGAGTGTAAGGAATGTGTCTCCTTTCACCCGTCGATTTGCGAATTAAACCAGTCTCGACTTCCTTAGTCAGAACAAGACGCAATGCAAAAATCACGGACGACTGGCGTCCAATTTTTATTCCCAACGGTTCGGACTCATGTTATACTTCAAATCTAAGAATATCAGGACAGCGGGGAGATCTCATCGACTTCCTCATGCTTTAGACGTCAAAAAAATAAACCTATCAGGTAAACTCTATAAAGGAGTTTGTTTGATTGGATGGGGTTTAACAACGAATTAAAGGTTGTTTCACTCAAGGCAAACGTCGACACCACTGACAACAAACACACTTTGAGGATAGGAAACAAAGATACCACAACAGCTCGTGCTGGACTGCACCAGTGCAAAAAGAAACCTGCTCCCAAACGCCTGTCAAACTTATAAAGGATTTAGCATGAATGTTTCTCCCGTTGAGACCAAAGTAATTGAAATGAGGCTCACAATATACGTGCGTTATCAAATTTCTTTTTGCTACTAGCTAATCATGTCTGGATAATTATTATGCTGTCATATTATTTCGAAGTTTCTAACAAAGACATTTACTTACAATCGTTCATGTAGTGATTAGAATCTGTGTCGTACATAATTTAGCTTCATTTTGCGTAATGACATTAAGTAGATTGTCGCAAAACGTTCGGTCGGCGGAGAGCACATTATATAGATTTAAAAAGATATTTAGAAAGAATATATATCCCAGGATAATATTGTGAGTGTGTTCATATAATGCGTTATATCATAGAATGTTTTAACTGCATTAACTTTTGCATGACTTATTTTCATATGACGAAGATTTCAAATTAGTAGCTCGTTGATAAAAAAGTGACCAACAAATAGCGCGTGTTTCAAGCGTCATTGCTATACCGTATACCTTAAAAACATGTCTCGTGGCACCAAACAAAACACCACATGCTTGCATGCTCGAGATTAGGGTATTGAAAACTATGTTTCTAGGGCCGGTTGTTCGATGCGTTATTAATACAAATCCGCTTTAAGATGACGACACACCATTTATAATCCGTTATCTGGTGTTAACTATTAATCGTGTTTCGAACAATTGATTCCAATCCGTCAAATGTATAGCCTCTTTGCTCACATGAGAACGTTCTCAAATAAAGTAGACGTCGACCCCGTCAGGTGAAAGTGTTCTCTTGTAAAGCAGAGGCTGACTCAATTTCAAAGAGGGTTACGAATTAGAATGTCTAGTTCGCTATTGTCCCATACTGGAAATAATAATAATCTTTGATTTCAGACTGAAGTCCATATAACAGAAACGTGCAATTCTAAGCAATACAATATTAATCTATTTAACCAAACTCAATTGCTACATGTACAGCATACTTTAAAAGAATACATAAGGTACTGCATGTTTGCTAATTGAACATCATGATTTGTCATCTCTCGGCAATTCAATGTAATGAGCTGACAAATCATGATGGTTCCATTGTCAAATATGCAGTACTTGTAATATGTCGTATGACAACAATGCGTTATTAATTGTGTTAATCCTTATGCCTAGGAATAGGTATGATTATACCTTCTTTCATTTTAAGGAACTTATGACATTAGTAGGGTTTCAACGAGGATACGTTTATGATTGATACATTGATTGTTCTGCTATCCAAACTCTTCTCAATTCGGATGTATCTTTTTCTTCGAGTATGATGTCTAGATGGCGATCAATTTTGTACATATAATAGCATAGCTATTAGCCTACTAATATGTGGCCATTGACCTTTTATTATTGCCTATCACTTCTCTATGAACTTTTTGTTTGAAGTATTATGAAGTATTATTATTGTTTTTGTTTTTTTACGCCGTGAAGGATATTTCACTTATATGACGGCGGTGTATTCCAACAATAATTGCCATTAGCACAACCCTAAAATGCGAAGTGTTTTGACACTGTTGGAAATTAACCTTCCTCCAACGCTTAGTAAAGACAGCATTGCTACTTTTCAAACAAACTGCCAGTAGTCAGAGGGCGATACTTTTATATGAGTTTAGTTTACAAGAATGACTGTCTTGTAAGTATAGTTGTTTTGACAACAACAACTTATGGTTAGTCTCAGAGGTGCTACCTCATCATTATTGTAGTTTGATTCTTGTAAGTACTTCACGAAACTGATAATGATAAAATGGCTCCTGCTTGTCCCTAGTTTAGTCTGTGTTAAAAAGCAAGATGGAAGTGATAGTTACAAAATTTCTTGTTTATCACCCGTGCGTAACGATTTTCTTTTTAAACTCAAACCTTATTAATTTCCACTTTCCGTCTACTTTTGTGAGTTGTTTATGGTCTTGTTTTCAATGTTAATTAGTCGCAGTGTATTTTTTATTCTGTCACAAGCGTTGAATCTTTGTCATGAAAAATAACATAAAACGTTTGTATCTTTAATACGAAAAACGTAGATTATTGCGAAGTTTGACAATTAGAAAATACGCAAAAAATATAGAAGACGGATTTGGTATGTGTGTGTTCGACAATTCGATAGAAAGGGATTTATATATGTGGGCATTTAGCAGGCTACGCTTAAGGTTTTGAGGTAATAGGGAAATAAACCAAAACAGATGCAAATTTATGACAAATAACTTTATAAATATTATATTCAATTACGTGGACATACGTGTCGGTCGCCGGGTTAAGAATTTTCTTAAAGCTCAAATCTATTACTTCAATGATACATTTTTTACACTAGCATAATGATTTTAATTAAATACTTTCTAATTAATACCTCATATAAAAATATACGCATATTAATCAGAATGTAGGCTGTGTTTTTTGGTTTTAAGGATGTATAGTGTTGCTACAATACATCCATATTCACAGCCAAATATCTACGTTGAAATGAATTGATTGGATGTATGAAGATAAATATTGCCGTTGTCTGGTTCCGAAAATGGACCTATATTATATACGCCGTAGACCTTTTTGTTGTTGACGCGTTGGTTTGAGTTTTGCCCAACTGGATTTTTTTTTGTATTTTTGCAATTTTCTGCACCATTTCTAGCGTATTTATGCCCACAAATAGTTTATTTCACTTCATTTTCCAAAAGAATGCATTACACATTTTGGCGAGTGATCATTATAATTCATTTGTCAGTTTAGTCTGGCCTTGAAGAGTTCACTCGCCAGTTTTGCATATTTAGTCGCCATTGGTAAGTTGGCGAGCGGTTATGTCGAGCCCTGCATTTGTTATGGAGATTTTTAAAACAACATTAGGTAAATTATCACAATTGAACTGACTGGACATTATGGGTCATGGGTAAAATGTATATGCCTGTGTGTTGTAGGTGGAAGCCTGGAGCCAAAGATTCGGTGTATTTTGGGGTAATAGGTCAAAGGCCTCTGTTTGTAAATCACTGGGCGGTGTGTTTGTTAATGTTTCGTTTTCTTGATAGCCAGTACATGCCTGAAGACCTCTTCAAGAACTTAAAGTCCGTCTTGTGACGTCAGAGGTATGCCTTTGACGACAACACGGGCGATGTAAAACATAGAGGAATTTCTTACCTTTGCTAATCAACCGGTGTCTTAACTTAAGGTCGTTAGGTATAATTCTTCTAAACAAACTTTAGCAGTTACATTCTGCAGTATTTTTATTTTTATTTTGGGATAACACTTCCTAAGTTTTAACACATTCTAATTAAAAAAAAATTGCAAACAGATACCCTTCATGGAATCCAAGGCACCAAACCGCCAGCAGTGAATGCCTACCCCCAAGACCATTTAACCAACTGGCTTTCTACAAGGCCTACAAGTAGGCCAGTTGGTTCAGTGGTCTAAGTTTTTTGTAACCAGCAAGTACCATCTAGCTTTTCGACACAGACTGCCTACTTTGGGATAAACCCGCGCAATCACTCTTACTATGAAGTTGCGAGGCACTACTTTTAGACACATCTACGAAAAAAATCTAACTGCTTAAAAATTGGAAAATTTGTAATGTGGGTCAACATTCAATGGAATAATATTTTTGATTTAAGAATAAATGAACTTGTTATTATCTTTAAAAATGGAATTGCTTTGATCTACAGCTAAAGGCCATCATAGTAAAGTCCCACATTACAGGTAGAATTTGCCTGGCTACGACCGCACAATTTACGCCATTTTAACAAATATCACTACATTCAAAATGGTCCTAGTTCATGACGACCAAGCGGGCTGCACCCAAGTCAGGGAGGTAAGGCGGCGACGGTTTTAATCAAATGTGGTCTAGGAGGGCGGCATTACTGCTGACGATTCGGTACCTTACTCAGAGGTCGTGGGTTCGCGTCCCGGAAAGGTATCTGCTTGCAGAATTTTCTGAACTCGAATCGGTGCAAACTAAGACAGCGTTATCTCAAAACATTATGAACATTCTGTTAACATTCACTTTCTAAACGACACAATTACATTCCATTTACATTTTGGAATACATCGAATAGTATTAAAAAGTCACTAGGAGCTGTGGACTCCAAGGTGTAAAATTTCAGCTCTTGAGTCACGGATCCTATCCGAGTAAGAAATTGAATTGGATTAATAACTGGAAGATATGATTGTTTGTATATTTTCTTTGTACCTTCCAGAAAAATAAATCAGTTTAGAAATAACGAAGTTAAGTAAAATTCGTTAATTCCGCGTGTGTTAATTTCCGCGTGACTTCGTTTATGGTCTATATTCCAATGTGAAAAACATCATTTTACATACATCAGGTTTGACATCGACTAAGTAGAGGTTACATGTACCCATCTATTGTTTGTGTGGCGTTCATGTCATTCTTTTGGGTACATCGGCTGGTTTATTGTTCAGTGCGACCCAGCATGTTACAACTAGACATCACGTATCAACAAATTTATCATTTCCAGTAGCTTCTGACGGGTGAGCAAAAAGAAGCAAACTTTGAAGTTGTCGTAAACATAAAACCCATCCATATAGCACGAGGGTCCAAATATATTCCAACAGCTGAAATGTAAACACCACAGTATAGCCGGTTCATTGTGTAAGAGACACAGGCGTGGTTGTCCACGGCGGAAACTGAAGTCATACAGAAAATAGCGCTGTCAAAATAACATCTTGAACCGTCAAATGTTTGTGAAGAAACGCCTGTGAAAAAGGCTATAAATCACTAATGATCCCAATGTATCCAAGACATCCATCAAGGATGACAAGCCTGCATGAGATCCGTCAACGGGTTTTGCAAAAATCAGAAATAAAAACAGAACATCATATAAAAAACGAACTGGAGAAACACATATCCAAATTGATTGAAGTGTTATGAATTTTACAAAGAATAAACATATTTTGACACGTGATGTATATAATGATTACATTTTAACGAAGTCTGTCACGTGCATTATTCAACAGGTATACTGAAGTTTTCACAAAAGCTTCGATTGTGACATACCGCATGAAAAACGATGACAACGGAAATTCAGGTTTTCATTTCGAGTTTTTATAAGGATGTAACTTGAAATGTTTGCAGAACGTCAAACCTGTACTTGCTCGTCCAAACAAAATAAAGATAATAAAAAATCAGACTGATTGGATTTTAGTCTGGATTTCTGCCTTTAGCCTAAGCTACTTTACGTTACAAATGACAACTTACTGGAGAACGAAAGAAGAATGAGTGCACATTACATGAAGAGGAATCAATAATTGATTTGTTGATTGGTTGATTTGCGTTTAAATGCTGTGGTTAGTGTAGTTTTCCTGATATGACGGTAATGTATTATAACAGTTTACGGTAAAGTCTTATTCCGTTGGAAAATTAATGCTCCCCCAATGATGTGTGAGGACTGTTTGAGTGTGATGGAAACATACTACGGTTAGCCAGGGGACTTTCTTCATATATGGAAACTTTTTCCATATCGGGTAATAAAACCTTGCGAAGTTTGAAAGTTTAGAATGTTGATCAATCTGGACACAAAGGGCTATAGGCCTTTATAGTCTCGTGTTCAATAGCACCCCGCCACAACAATTACACCAAAAATCAATTCATTTATTCATGAATTTGGGTTCGATTTAATGATTGAAATATATTTATAAGAAAACATGTTCAACGATCTATCTATGCCATATGCTGCTAATATGCTTCTGACATTTCAAGCCACGGTGGTAACAGACCCTCGTGGTGGTTCGCAAGTTAACGTGAGAAGGCTCTGGTTCACACGAGACTAACTAGGCCTACAGTTTATGACAGTCATTTACCGCTTTCCAACAAACAGCGGCAATTGGCACTCAAATACAAAAAGAAAGAAAGAAACGAATAAAGAAACAAATAAATGAATGGAAAAAAATAACACTAGATGAAATACAAATAAAAAACAAACCAAATAAATGGATAGATTTGCAGGTTTTGTTCACACTGTTCTGATTACACAAACATACTCGACTATGTTTTTGTTACCCACTTATGATTCGGTCATAAAGCAAATCTATCGGGCTCTTTAAACCATAGACTTTCACATATATTAGAAATAAACGTTAATATTTGTGGCAGGATGCGCTGTAGTGGAATAACATCGGCTTGTTTAACGTAAATAATTACAAAGTGACTCAAGACTTTACTATTGCCGGCTGAAACTTTAGAGGGCTTATTTTCGAATTAGTCACAGTGTAACGTTGGACGAGTAAGTTTTAACACTGTAATCCTTAAATAACTCCCGAGTACATTGGTCTGTGTTTACACTAAGAAATCGCTTAAGCCGGCTGACAACAAAGAGGTCTGATTCGGATGACAGTTGTGGCTCAGCCTGGGGACCACCGGCTAATATCGAGCACAAAACCTCTTAATGTTACTCGGCAAAATAATGTATGTCGTGTCACAATTAGCAAACTCGAGGCGTCCGTTACAAATTATAGCCTGATTAGATTTTTTCGCGTAAATTCTTTCGCCTATATTGTCTGCCTGGCTCAGTATTATTGTCTGCTGACAAACAGCTTCCCGCGAACTTTTGGCGCCTTTTTGGGACATATGACGATCGGACTTGATGAAGCCGTCTGTGTCCCTGACAGGGATCACGGAAAGTATTGGGCAATTAAACATATACTGGTAATGGCGGTTCGACGAATACTGTCTTAATTTAAAAGCGTTTTCTATATTTTGTTGATGTATAAAGTTCTTATTTTTATAGGGCCTATGCTAATCAGTATCAGAATTCTGCAAATTAGAGAGTCTGCACACAAATAATCTACGATATTCGTTGTATTGACGAAGGTAGATAAAAGTCTAACTGCTATCTGTATTACTGAACAATGTTCGAAAACGAATATGACCCATTCTAGACCAATGACGAGAAATCAGATTTACTCCATTTAGTGAATGTTTCAACTTATGTTCTCGGCTACCAATTGCTGGTATATATGTGACAACAAAACAACAAAATCTCAATCATCAAAGAAAAGTGAAGATCATCTTGCTGCAGTAGTATACGTTTGCCTAAACAGACATCGTAGATCTAACAAGTTCTGCATATTGAAGTCTATGTCTGTGCTCGCAGACATTGAACCGTATATGTTGTAGCTCTTCTGTCCCAAAGACGTGAAAATACGTTACACTGGTTGCAATGTACCCATAATAAGTGTAGACTATAACGAAGCAAAAAATTATGATATCGTAACTAAAAACAATTGTAAAAAATATTTACAACTTTGATATGTTCGGAAAGGGTTGAAGTTTCGTATGAAGCTTTGTGTTAAGAATCGTTCCCACATTTCTTTGGAACTTCCTACTTTGAGTACGAATATTGAGTCGACTCGGTGAAATGAGAATGAAATCTTAAGGAAGATACTTTAAGAATCTCCATCACAAGTCTAACAGAAAAAAATAGTGTAGGAATTTAATGATAGTTTATTGATGATTTATTAAAACAACCCTGCACTCTATCCAACCGTTTTGTGCTAGCATGAATTAATAATTAGATAAGTCACAGAACACAATTTACATAGCATTTTCTATTCCATTGCTTAACTTTGCCAGTCGGGTTATGTCGCTTTTATAGAAATAAGTCATGCATTATAAGCGGTATTTAAAACAAAAATCAATGTTCCCAAGTTTGTCTAGCAGGACTACATGGTCTTCATGAAATTGTTAAGAAGCTAATAATTACAGTTCTTAAATAAGATAATACGCAAACTGTTATGTTTTCAGTGATTGTATTTTAGTTGTTTTGGTGATGTAATATGACTTTCACACATAATAGCTGTTGGTCCATTGCGATCTGCTAGACTTAACTATTAACTCAAGTCTAAATTACCAAACTGTGATATGTATCCAAATTCTTTAAACAGGTTAAAACACAGAATTCGAAGCGAATATGTTCTAAAGAAAGACTTTTAACCAAACCTATTCTTTTTTATATTTAATGGATAACTGCTACTTAGGAATCACGTAATCAGGCAACCTCCGTACTTTATAATAAGGTTATTTCACTCATCTGAGGTAAATTGATCAAGGAAATCACCCTCGACACAAGTGGCACCCAACAAAGACAAGACAGGACAATCACAAGACACAATACAAACAGATAATCTTAATCTGGTTATTTAGCTCCTAAAGCAGCGGAGCAACAAGACGCTGGCTCCCAATCGCTCACCACCTTATATATGCACTCCTATTAGATGAATTTGCAATATCAACATTATAGATACACTCATATAATATTGCAGAACGGTCACATGGTCAACTTACAACAGAATCTTATATGTGCATTGAGCCATGCTAGTCATCGATAGACTTCTTTCACGCATAACAATATCAGCGTTTCTCTACGATAGTAATACAAGAACCAGAATCGTTGTCATATATTGCTGATGATCATCGGGGATAATTTTCTAAACGCCACACTGAACATGTTGTCCAAATGTGTGGTATATAATAGAATTTTACAGTTGATTATGCAAAGTGTTTTCCACAAATTATAATCCCAAATAATCTGATTAAAGCTTATCAATTCTACATTCCGTCTCAAAACATAATTCACAAAAAAGATAAGATTCAGAAAATTACCTGAAGTTGTTTTGTTTGTTTATCTGGGCTTCTGTGGGGCCAAATTGGTCCTTGTTTGGTGACACATCCGAACTCTGCTCTCAGCTTTGGAGATTTGCGACATAACCAATGTGGTGACATTCTTAAAAGAGAAGCCACTTTCTCAGACTAATGCTTAGACCAGAAATTTGTCAAAACGGATTTATGTTTAAGACGAAGATAAAAGTTAATCCGTCAAGTTGACGTGAGAAATGCGTGTGTATTTTAAAGGTTACAATACACGTCTAGCCGCTAAAATGTCGTCCCCCGCATTTAATCGAAAGGTTAGATGCAGGACGCGTGCCGGTGCCCTTTCCATAACGGCTCTTGTAAGAAGTAAAAGGTGAATTAATAGGAATCAGTGTATAACGGATTTAGTCACTCAAACACAAGCTATTAGCCTTATGTATAACGGATTTATAAATAGAACTATCAAAACATTGTATTAACTGGGGTTTTTTTTTCAGCCGAAAATTTAAGTTATTAAAATGTTTTTGAAATGATGTCGGAGAACAAACATAAACCTTTAGAATCCCACATAAAGGGTTCCTTTGGACCGAAAAGATATCATGTACAAGCAGTTTAATGGGTAAATACCAACTTCTTAATACAGATCAATCACAAACTCAACCAAGGTGACATCTTTATGAAACACTTAGACACAAACAAATACAGAGCCGAATAGATATATCTTTATGAAACAATAAGACGCAAACACTTTATGGAACACTTTGAAACAAACACTTATGCAACTGAATATATATCTTTACTTAACACGTGGACACAATCACAAACACAACCAAATAGATAACTTTATGGAACACTTTGAAACAAACACTAATGCAACCGAATATATATCTTTACTTAACACGTGGACACAAACACAACCAAAACCAAATAGGTATCTTTATAAGCGCTGAGACACAATCACAAAGCACAACCAAAAATATATCTTTATAAAACGCTTTGGCACAATCACAAACACAACCAAATTGATATACTTATAAAACACTTAGACACAATCACAAACACATCAAGTAGATATTTTTATGAAAAACCTAGACACAAACAAAACGGATATCTTTTTGAATGCCCTGGACACAACCACAAACTCTTTAATATATTTATGAATGACTTTGGCTTAATCACAATCTATTGGATATCTTTACGTAGGACTTAGACACATTCACAAACGCAGCCTCAAATAAATGTATACCAGAAAGACAGACGGTGACAGTACTGTGTATGAGAACTTAAAATGCAACGGGAATCAAATTACTAATCTTAATTAAAACTAATTTTAAAAAACACAAACACGAGCTATTCAAAAATTGATATAAACCCATTTCATAGAAGAATGTATACCATAAAAGCAGCTAGGGCAAGACACAATCAACTAGTCTTGAATTTATTGAATTACATAACAAAGCAAAATATCTTAATTCCTGCTTCTTTGTTCCGGGAAAAAAATCCAGTTATTTTGATATGAATATAGTTAAATACTACATGATTGTCCCAGTATCTACAAATAAATGCACCTTGTCCAGCTGATTGATTGATTTGTGTTTATCGTCGTTCGTCAGTCCGTCATTCAGTCATGCAGTCGGTCCGTTTTCTTCGTCCGTCAGTCAGTCAGTCAACCACTGCAAGTCAAATCATCATGCACTATCTATGCTACGAACAGCAGATGTATCATTAATGACAGAAGTCTTTATGTGTAATGCTATATAACACCTCAGTGATTTACCAAGCTTTTTGAGAACTCGTAGTCCAGTTTTTGCTAGCTACTTGATTTGATTGACAGTGCGTTCTTAATACAGTTACAGATGGAGGCATGATATATGGGAAATCAAGCCGAGGTTGTTTACAAACTAGTTGCTGTGTAAAAATTAAGGGAGATGACAGGAATGAGATTAGAGGAGACGGTAGTTTGAGGAGTAGGAATCTGGTCGGGCTGGTTAACACTGTCGCGCTATACTCGTCTTCAATCTACTCATCTTACCGCTAATAATTTATAGACATAAAAAATATTTTTTTCTTGCAATGAGCTTTATAAAAATCATAACAGATATATAACATGTATTTAGATATCGGATACAAAATAAAGGACGAGTCTAACAGTCTTAAACGCTAGATCTGGGTGGAATTCGAAAAGTGAAAATTGGATTTGTATCGTTTACAATTTCACTTTTGATACACTGCCCACAGAAATGTAATCCTCTTTTGATCAACAGTAAAGCTATCTTAAGAATTTGAGTCAGTTTCTAACAAAGCATCTGTGATGAGGGGCGTGTCCTTCAGGTTTGGACCAATAATACTTCATGTGTACTCAGCGAGGTCATTGCTCAAGGAAAAAAGGACTCGGCGTCCGGACCAAGGATAAAGCTGCTAGAAACGGCAGGTGATCAGTAAGACCCACCCGGGTGGTTAACACCGACAGCTAGTCATCAACACCACCGACAGCGTGCGAGATGCTCTTGAAAGAAGATCAATTGAAACAGAAATATCTCAAATCGGCTTCCTGACAATACAAGAAAGTGATGTTGTCTAGAACAAATTTTAGTGTGCCATCGTTGTTGAGGATCCTCTTTCATTTGTCACGAGTATATTGTTCAATTAAATGAATCTCGTCCCAAACTAACTTACGTCCATGGCATTTCTATACTTATTTCTTATTATCAATCTTAAGGCATGCAGTTTGTTGGATTAAACGAATAGCCACCCAGTGAATTTGACCGAATTGACCCTTGTCTCTTTGTATATTTGCACTCACATTCTGGCTTTTGGACAAGAAATACAAAAATAAAATGTATTGATTATAGTTATCATTAACACTAATTTTTTTTTTTGGGGGGAGGGGGAGAATAATTTCCTAGCAGTTGGGAATGTCCGCCATGATAAATAAAACGTGAAATTTAATTTTGGGTTTGGCCAAATACTAACCTTCCATTAACACTTGACCTAGCACTAACCCTTACTGGAAAGAACTGAACCCAAACTTGACTACAACACAACACCTGACCCTAAACTTGACGTCCTATGACTGCACAAGATGAGCGCCAGTTACTCCTACTAAGCATGTCACCTGGGGCATATATCTTTACAAGCATAAAAACGTCCTACAAAATTGTCAAAACCCCAAACTGTTAGTATAAAAATATGTCTGCATTATTTGTGGAGAAAAGGTTCCAGGTATGAAATATGTCACAAATTAAGTGTCGGCTACGATCAAACTTAGTGCACAAACACTTTTGAATCTATTAAAATGAATTATAAAACACATTTCCAAACCAATGCAGTAAGATTTGCCATATTACTGCATTTAGTATTTTCAAAATGTGTTTTTTAAAAGTTTTCAATATAATCAAATTTATTGGGGGCTACAGGTCAAATTAAACTTCAAAATTACAAGAACCACTACCCATACTCTTTTAAATTAACACTACGGAATAATTCAGAATTCGTGATATTTTTCGTGTTGAAATTATCCCCCCGTATGGGCGAATCCATGACGCTGCAGTCTTTCTTATTAAAAAGTCGTTCGCGGCTTTAATCCAACTCGCTTGAATTTTTTTATCTACAGGTCCAGTGTAGTTTTAGTCAGGGCTGTTTGTCTTTTTATACCGGAAATGCATGGATCGAGAAAAAGATATTGACTGTACAAATCCGTTGTTGTTGTTGCAATATGAGTGTATTGCACTGAATGTATTGTAAAATAAGCTGCCAATTGATATAGAAATGCCACATAGAAACCCCTACCAAAAGTAAGTCATTACCAACTTTTTCCGAAGTCATTTATGCGGCGACAATACAACATTAATAATCACAAATGAGACACGTCACATTTACTGACAAACTCAATACAGCGTTAGTTTGTTTTTGCGTCAGCCAATTTAAAAATATTTGAAGATTTGATTTCATTTTAACATTGATAACGCAGCCATGTTGACACCAATAAAACAGTTGTTGCGACAACTGTTTATAGTCGAGCAAGGGAGAGAAGACATAATTTTAAGTCTTAGATTTTGTTATAGGGCATTGTGATATGCTTGTTGTGACTCGTGGTACCGTGATAGTTACACCGTTTCACCGACAATCACACTGAGAGGATTAAGTAGTTGTCGTCTGCTCCTTTGACTGGAACAACATGTGCTGCGAGTATCTGATGACAATACATTTTGTTTGCACTATACTACATATCCGATACTTTGCGAGGGTTGTAGGGTGTAGGGGACACTGTCGTGTGTTGTGTAGCATGCCAAGGTATGTGACGGAACAATAGAGATTTCTTAAACCCAAATAGATCTAATTCAGTCAAATTCCTGATCAAAAAGAGTGTAGGTTTTCTGTACGCCATTGCTGACCCTTTTCTCCATTATAAACACACCAACCCTGGCATAATGTATAACCGACAGGCCCTTAAGTTCGGTGCAATATCCTCTCTGCTAGAATTCAATGCAGCTTTTTGGCCAGATGGTGTCCTAAATACGAGTGCATGGAATTCGAATATCCATCAGCAAAACGATGAATATTTTGCTAGGAGAATTCGGCACATCTGTCTTCTTTGTTTGTAAACAGTGCGTCAAGTTCGTTAAACTGTATTTTACAATTGTTTACATGCCATGAACGTAGATTCTCGGTACAGGAATACAATTATACCGTTTTACATGTAAAATAATTTCTTAATCTCATTTATATGACACCTTGTATAAATAATTAAGATGGTTTTTTCAATTTGTTTCTCTGTAGTAATTGGTTTCTCTGCAGACATTTGATTCCCCTGCAAACAGTTGGTTTTGCTGCAAACAATTGGTTTCCATGCAAACAGTTGTTTTTGATCCAAAATTGTTTCTCTGCAAACAGTTGGTTTCGCTGCAGACATTTGGATATTCTGTAGACATTTGGTTTATCTGCATACATTTGGTTTCTCCTTTCACATTTGGATTCTCAGCAGAAATTTGGTTTCTCTAGGCATATGATTTTCCTGTAGAAATTGTCATTTTCAATCTAATTTAACCAATTGAGACATTACATTACTATTTTATTTGTGTTTATTAACATAATTAAGATAGTTTTCTCAATTTGGTGACATGTCTGTGGACATTTGGTTTCCGTGCAAACAGTTGTTTTCTTATCAGTTTTTCTGTAGAAATCGGCTTTCTTAATTAGATTCAACCAACTGAGACATAACTTTTGTCATTCACTTGCCATGTATGCAAACTTGTGTGTTTATTAAATAAGCTTAATAAATACCAACCCTATTAGCATTGGCTCAATCAGTTTAGATTACGAGAAAAGGATAACATTATGTTAACTTGGAATCCACATAGAAAACATGGACAATTTGAAGGTTGAGACGAAACGAACGATTGAATCAGAAAGACTTAGCGGTATTTTATCGCCGGAATGGGAACATTATTGTTTTTAAAGACAAATGTAGTGGAAGACTATTTAGTGGAAATGTTCTGGTTTTATCAGCGCATGGTAGGAACACTGGAACCTTTGAATTACCCACAGAGGCATTGAAAGATTGTTTGTTTGGAGTTTAACGTCGTACTCAAGGGTATTTCAATTATATTATGACAGATTGTCCACTTCACACAGTTTCTTGCTTAACTACGGAGAACAAGCGGGAGGAAACCACCCCGGTGTTTGCCAGGCCACATCGTGTGACGGTCGACAGTGGGATTCGATCCCGTGAACAGTACATCGAAGAAGGATAAGTAAGCGCACACGCAAACCACTAAGCCACTGGCGCGGGTGAATAGAATGTTATATATTACCACTGATAGGTCAATATGTTGAATCCCGAGTATAATGATCCAATAATGCCTATAAGTTACCTCATGTGATATGTCATGTGATTTATTCCACGTCCGGGTAAAACAGAAATTCCAGACAGTTAAAAGATGTTTATTATATCGACCATTCCTACAGCTTTACCCAACAGGAAAACAAGACGTAGCGAGTTTAAGCCAAATATACCCGGCAGTCAAGTAGCGAATTAAATGCTCACCAAGAGTTACTAGAATCCCAGTCGAGGTGGGTACTTGTTTTATGTACATTTATAAACAAAAATGATGGTATTACGGTCTTAAGCTAAGGGGCCAGACATATCCATGCTTATGTGCTGACCGTAATTTCCGAAATTATATAATTTTTAACACAAGCCCCCTATTAACTAGAAATATGCAACGACCTATTGCCTGGTGTTACTGGCATTGGGGTTATTTCCATTAAATCTGTTATTACGGCAAGGGCCCCGTAGCTGACATTATATGAAGTTTGAAATCTGTGTCTCGAATCGAATGGATTACGAAGTGTATTTAAAGGACAGGGCTATGCAATTTGTTTTCAATTCCAGCCTGGGTGGGCTATTGTAACGCCACCGACTGTGTAATTATCATGTTAATAGCGTAATATTTATAGCAGGAAAAAAAGCTTACAATTCAAATTGGTTAAAGCAGCACCACTTGACTTTTATTTTATTTAGATTTTACGCCGATTTAAAGTTATTTTATATGACAACGAGCCAGGTCAATAGAAAGAAACTACCCTTTAGTATGACATCATTAGCACCAAACATCTAAAAGGCAAGGGAATCACCCGACGCAAACCTAAAACACCAGAACACATTGGCCGGGTATTCACTGTCTGTCCCATAACTGCGAGAGCACCAATGCAATAGAAAGTCAGCCTCCAACAGCAGTTTACGTAACTACGTGTACTTAAAAACTCCGGTATTTTATATAAATACTGAATAAATTCCCTTCATTCTTGAGCGTGTTGACAATGTATTATGCTCTTTATGTTAAAGGGTTTTGAAGAATACGTGGACGGGGCATATATGTATATACACCCAATACTTGTATATTTAGAGCACCTGTTGAAATATAGGAGTATGGGACTGAGAAGATTTTTGGTCGTGTTTAAGACCGACAGGGTCGATAAATACTACTAGTCTATACTGGTGAATATAAACAGAAGATTCCTTTAAACAACTCCGCGAACAGGTAAATCTACACCGAATTATATCAATTTGAACTCAGCAGCTTTGAGTGTGTGCTGACGTTCAGAAGAAACGGGCTCGGATTAGGAGGCACGGTGTACATAAAGAGCCAATTCGGCTGGAGCCTCCGCCCACCCCCAGTAAACGTGTCAGGACCGCAGATCTCCGTGCTGCTGTCTCCTTATTCCCAGGGATATCCATGACAGCAACAACTCGTACACTTTCTACTGAGTAGAATCGAACCGTTTTCACTACAAACTATGTCAAAATACATACAGAGGATTTAAAGGCATATTACATTTCTCCGAAATGTAGAAACCTTATCGTTTTTATTTAATTTCAGAGAGGTCAGTTTACAGTCGACTTTATTATCACGACGTAGCTCAATTTCTTTTAACTTAACAAATATCCTGATCGCACAAACCATAATTAGGATTAATCGGTTTCTCGAATGCGTTAATGTGCGCAAGACAATGCATAACAATTTAAACGTCGATGTTCGTGAAAGGAGCGTAGTTTTGGGTCAAGATTTTAGATTACATTTCAGAGTAAAAGGAACTTAACCCCCACCCCAAAACAACACATTTTAAATGATAGAGTAGCGCTTTATTTTGTCTAAATATATTTACTTGATGATGGTTGAGTTTGAATACATAAATGAACATTGCGAAGAGTTATATGTTCCGACTACTTGAATCCGTATATACAAGTTTTCCCAACGAGTTCTTAATAATTGGTAGCAGGGTGCTAGTGTATGGAAACTATCCGAAGCCCATAACAGAGAACCATTCAAATGTTATCTAGCCTTTTAATGCAGACGGACTTTGGGTTGGGACGGAGCTTCCTGTTGCCCTGGTGCACTTAGAGAAGGGGCAACATGACATTGCTCTGTTTGTGATGTCTTTCTATTACGTTCTGTGATTGTCCTGTATTTTTACTGTCTTTTCTTTGTTTGTTGCCAGTGGCGTCGTAGGTGGTTTCCGTCACCCATTGGGCTGGGAAGCACGCCGTCACGTGAGTGAGGTAACCTTAAGTACAGCGTTTGACCTTAATCAAACAAACACATTTAAGGCATGCAGAAACTGTGGGATAAGCACGGGCCATCAGGAAAATCCAACGTCTTACAAATGTGTTAACTGATTCAACATGACAATGAGGAGAATGTTGATATAAGACTAATTCAATTTGTGACAAGCTTTGAGAACAACCGCATTGCGCGGGAGGAGTACAGTTTCATCTAGTTGGGGTGTATTTATACAGTTGTAATTTGCCCAAGACGTCCTCAATATTTACGACAATGTTCCGAACATCACAACATAAAATGTCCCTGCTATATGCTCAAGCCGTCTATACCGTATACCATGCAAGTACAGCGTCAAATATGTTCGTTAAAATGCAACCAAAATTTATATTTCGTTTGACGAGGCCACCCACTGCACATGCGTGATACGGTGTACATCTAGAGGATTGTTAAAGAAGAATCGCTCTCTTTAGGAAATTTCGAATTATTGTAAAATATTTCTGTTCGTATTTATAATTTAGTTGGATAGAACAAACTTGCTGTAACGAGCATAATGTTTGCATATTTTGTTTGCATATACTAGATAAGGGGGTGGCGCCTTGCCGATAGAGACGGAGCACATAGACTAATAACAAGTCAAGTGCCGAACAGTACAACAAGATGGCCCACACTGTTAATGAAGATATGTATAGATCTATATTTACCTATGTTTCATGTACACGTGTTTTTCTGCCAAGCCACAAGCCGTACTCGTCGGCACGTTAGCTTGACACATAATCTCTGTATATCTCCCTTCAAAGGTACCTTACAAGTAGCTGCAAAGCTTAGAAGGAATGACTCTTGATAGGAGAATGGAATACTATCTGCTCTAACGATATTGTTGAAGCCTAGGACCCACCCTGTAGTTTCTCACCTACACGGGAGAGGTTTAGTTGTTATCAACACCCAGACAAACGCACACCATGCAAATGACTGTCTGCAACATACTTAAATTTGTTGTCTGTTAGAAAGCGTACATAAAATAGGTAAAATAAACCCGTAACTGTGCTTTAGCTTGTGTACCGGTCTAACGACATATCCGCGAGTCGCCAAGAAGATAATAATTATAGAAAAACAATTCCTGGAAAGTATATATTATTCAGAAATCCGCCTTTAACGTCAATGGTTTTTTGTTTTTAAACAAGAGCATTTTTTAATCCTGAGTGACAGTTTTAGGCTGCACTATAATCCAGGCCTTGTAGGAACACTTTTCCCGATAATATTGCATTATGGCTATGCTATCAAATTCTTTTTAAATACCTAGAATGTGTTTGTTTATTTATATAGTTGCCCTTCTGCTCAAGAGTATTTCACTTATATGACGACTTTTCGCTGCAGATGTTCGGTGAAAAACCTGATAGTTAAACCAAATCTCAATCACCTAAAAGCTACTCTATACCACGGCCTCGAACCCATCAGCTGTATGTTGTAGGTGAGTTCAATAGTTCAATGCACAACCTACAGAGCATCGGCGCGGACGAGAGAATACCTTGGGTAACGAAAGGCGAAAGCAGCCAAATGTAGGCCTATATAAAACACAAATATTTTCAGTTTTCTGTACTGCTTACTAGAGGATAAAAACTTTGAGCCTACCACAAATAAAAGCTATTTTTCATAGGTGTATGTTAGTGTACTTTGTTAATATTGACATACTGGCTTTATTGTGGCGATCAGCTCTTACAGGTGAGTGCTATAGGGACTGATAATAAGTAATTCATAAACAGGACAGTCCGCTTCAAATTAAACCAACTGCCTGCATTCTATCTTTGTGAACTTTAATCAAATGTCGTATACCTGTAAGATTTGTAAGAACCACGCCTGTATCATCAGTATAAAGTTTTGTCGCGAAATAACGAAGTAAATATCATTTCGTTCATGGTATTGACATTTAATGAAATATATATCACTAATTATTGCATTTTATTTTAATACAATAGAAGACAGTGCAACGAGTTATACATGCATGCACAAATAAAATTTGTGGCTATCAACGTTGTTTGCTATATACAGGTAGTGTTCGGTTCTCGTTAAAGCCGTAGTTTCAAGAGGATATACTAGGCGACTTATGCTCCGGATTAAATCCGAATAAGCGATATACGATAACATCACAATTGCCATATAATATTTTTAGGCAGGTCTTCAAACTGTATGAACACTAGATGCAATCTAGACACTCACATACAACATAAGACCTCCTTTGCTGTCCAACAAACCAGAAATGCTTATTATTTGGTAGACATTTTAAGCTGTGATTCAGAAAATATGGCATACCTCATAACTTGTAAGAAGTGTCTGAAACAATATGTTTGCGGAACCAAAAATCTTTCTCGGCATTACAGTTAACAATCATTGGAGTTCCATTAGGTTACAACTGATATCCCCAATAGCTGAACATTTCTTTCTTCCTGATCATTCAGTTAAATATCATTTTGAATTCATTCTGAACGGAAAAAACACCACTTATTCCGTCTGAAGAGGAAACCAAACAAAAACGTTTAGAAAGAGAAGCTTATTAAATTGAAACTCTTCAAACGTTGTATCCGCTGTGTTTCAATTGGACACCAGGTAACGGGTCGAGGAAAGACAGGATTTCTTTTGTATTCCAAGATCACCAAGCTAGCACCCGGTTTGTTAGTTTCCTTACACAGGAATATCAAAATGTTTTACATACAATGTCTGCTCCTCTCTCACAAAGACCCATAATAGCATACAGGAGAAACTTAAATCTAAAGGATCTTCCGGTTAAAGCGGAACTTCCCTATGTATCAGACAACTTGTAACTTTTATTTTCCTTAGCGGACGTATTCCAGTTTGCCGGTGGACCTCGAGACTCATTGCTGCATAACGAACATCACTTTTAGCGACGTACGGCTAATGTGAAGAGTATTATTCAAATTGGGTAACCAGTGAATCCATGGCGACGTATATACTGCTATGGTTTTAGTCAACTGGAGTAACCAGCGAAGCCATGGCGACCTTTATACTGCCAGGGTATTAATGAAATGGGGTAACCAGCGAAGCCATGGCGTCGTATATACTGCCAGGGTTTTAATCAAATGGGGTAACCAGCGAAGCCATGGCGACGTATATACTGCCAGGGTTTTAATGAAATGGGGTAACCAGCGAAGCCATGGCGACCTTTATACTCCCAGGGTTTTAATGAAATGTGGTAACCAGCGAAGCCATGGCGACGTATATACTGCCAGGGTATTAATCAAATGGGGTAATCAGCGAAGCCATGGCGACGTATATACTGCCAGGGTTTTAATCAAACGTGGTTTAACAGGACGAATTAATGCAAATGTTAAGCAGACTTTTCTTACTTTCTTAGATATGTGACAATTAAAAAATACAGACGAAAGGAAAATAAACTTACCCCTAAATATGTTGATGTGTATGTCGCTTTTCCTATATTAAACCATCTAAGACTTACGTCTAAAATTTAAACAGCATCATTCAGGGACAAACCGATAAATTTATGTGCTTTTGCTTAAATCAACTTTTAAAAGCACTTCTATGAGAGACCAATCACAAGCCTTGATTTGTTGGTGCTACTGATCGAAGGAAAGTAAATAGGTTGCGTCCGGGAAACCAGTTCCGCTTTTGGTATCAAATCTCGACACACTGCATGCGGTTATGGGGTTAACCTACTTTTGTTATTATAATATTTTAAAATATCACATGGCGATCCGCCAGTATTTGCCCTTAACAGGTCAAAAAAATGATACAATAAGCGGATTAGAATTCACTGACTAAGTTGATACTTCCTGTTATGAAATGCGAAATGCATCGGCCGAATTATAGCCTGATTTTCCAGACATTAAACTACAAGATTTAATACACTAACCATGTTCTAGTGCAGTCCTGCTTTTTCATTGGCTGCGCACTTTCGTTACGTGTTTTGATTTATAAATAACATTTTGGACATTCTTCTTAACGAACATAGCATGAAAAAAAACCATCGACGTTACCAAATCGGTTTTAAATAACTTAAAGCGGATCACTCTTAAAGCACTCGGTTTTTTTTAACACGAACGCCTTAACATGAAAACAAAGAACTCAACTTTTAAAAACTCGTTTGGGTGCAAATAAAACGCATTTACTGCAACTTTAAACATGCTGCCAGCATGCTTTACATTGCTAGATGTATGCTGGACACCGCATCGTGTCACTGTTTTCTGATAGCATCAGAAAGTGGATTCATCCATTAACCCTTTGGGTTCTTAAGCCGTTGTATAAGTAGTGATGGGGGGGGGGGGGGGGGGGGG
>JAQQZZ010038129.1:0-10492 GCA_030265115.1 Mopalia vespertina | reverse complement strand
GGTTATTTTGATATGCAGAAATCCCCCCTAATGTCGTCCCGCCCCCCTAATGTCGCCGGGACGACATTAGGAGGCGGAGGACATTAGGGGGGTCTACAAGGCAGAATAAACCTACTGTTTAACATCTAAACTTTTTTTAAACATATCAACTGAAAAGTAAACACTTTAACACAACAATAAACATATTAAGCGTCAACAAGAGTTACAGTGTATACAAGGGTTATTGCTGACAACTGTCAACATAAAGCTATTTAATCTTAGGCTATTTAATCTCACATTATTACAGGCATTCGTTTTGTTTTCCCTGTGTGACATCCGCAAATTCATCCATATATGATAAAGTTAAAACATAAATCAAATTTATCAACCAATTTATATTGAGCGGTAAACTATTCGTAAAGTCCATGTAGGTCAAACAAAGTCTGAGAATACAAAATGTCTCAAAATAATAAATAACAAACATTGATTATATGGTTAAATGAGGAGTTCGTTTTTGTGCCCCTAAAATAGCTCCTATGCGCTCTGCGGCAACGTAGGAATTCGGAGTTTACGGGGCCTAGGCGGCCCCTGCACCCTCGCCACAGTTGCCCGGATAGTTAGCCTCCCCAATATTAAAAACGTTCCGCCGCGCCTGCATTGAGCTGTGATATGAGTGAAATAACCTTTAGTAGGACGTTAAACCACAATCAAACAAACAAACCTATTTCAAATTGCAACAAACCGTGTTCGAGAAATAAGGTAAATTCACGTTGCTGTCTGATAAAAGTTATTTCAAGGCTCAATAATGTGTTAATTTTGTGTCCACTTAGGCTTATAATAACTTAAAAGTCAACCCAACAGAGCATTAGCTGAATGGTAACATTTGAACCAACTACTTCTCAATGGCAGCTTTTTGCTTAAAATGGAAATAACCCTCTAATTAAAAAATAATGCCCACAAATGGTGATTATGACTGTCCCGAATGCAGCATGAATACTTTTCAACTTCGACAAATAAACCCCAAATTAATTTATTTGTAGATACCTACATAGGTTTAGGGCATTTAATTAAAACCGTCGCCATCTTACCATCATGCCTTGAGTACATTGTGTACAGCCCGCCAAGGACCATTTTGAATGTTATGACATTCGCTAAAATGGCGTAAATATTGCGGGCGTAGCCAGGCAAATTACAGCTGTATGGATAAATAGACCGGGACTATGCTATGATTTCATTCAGCTGTAAATCAACGCAATGCCTTTTTTTTTTATTTGTTTATTCTTATATCATTTTTTTCCCCCATTTTAGGTTGACCCACATTACACATTTTCAAATTGTAACTGTGGCTAAAATTTGGACGCCGTCTCGTGACCATCTGATCGTGATGGCGCGGGTTAATCCCAAAGCTCTGTCTGTGTTGAAAGCTAGAAGGAACTTGATTGTTAAAAGTGAGGATTTTGGTTCGAGTTAATGTTTGAAATACGGTATTTGTTACAAATAACTATCTCCCTTGGAGATCAATTACTGATATTTTTACCCTCGCGTAACGTTCCGCAAATCCAGATTCTAGATTAAACTAATCAGGTTTGAAGGATTTTTATTAAATAGTCCTCCATTAAAAGATATAAATAATGTATTTTAAAGAAAAAATATCCTTGTTGTGATCTTTGATGTGACCTATATATCTACTATAGAGTATTACACATGTATTGTCAGTGGAGTTCCGGTTTGGCAGTAATTATAATCTGATGTAACTGCCGTTGTCTGCTAATAAAGTTTAGTAGATTAGTGAATTTCGGACTCACTTGTTTTTCTGTAGTGCCATCCACGCCAACAGATATTGTCGGTACTACACTGGTGTACGCAGAGCCGAGGGATTTCTCTATGTCAGAGGAATAAAATCCGACGCAAAAAGTTCGTAATCGTCTAGAGGAAGACGTGTCCTGCTTTCGCCTCGGTGTTGGGCGAGATTGTAACACTAAACTAAGTGATCTCTTCGAGTTATTGAAATCTTTAACGTATGCGTTTTGCATTTACACTGACATTTAGACTAGGATAATAAAATAGCTAAAGTATTCACTCATCCATGCAGCCACAGCACACAGACACACACATTTATATTCAAAAATACACTAACACACCATTATGGGCTCTATTTGAATCAAATATCTTTATAGTCTGCTTCACTAGAAAAAAGCGCTATGTAGTCTGTTTCAAATGTTAAGAGCAGACAATATGCGGAGTTGAAAAAATAAAAACACATGGTCTGTTTCAAAAGATAAAGACCGTAACATTTGAGGATAATATTTTTAAAACGTATAACCTGGGATGAGTATGTAGAGGGATTTGAAACACCGCTACCCTTCGAATCATCGAACCTTGAATGTGTTACTCGGCTAGCTCGTTCCAAACGACACGTTGGGCGTGTTGGTCAAACATATGTAGTCCGCTCAGTAGGCCAAGCTAGCCCTAACTGACACTCCCTACACTGCACTTGCCTATACTGGGCAGACTAAATATGTTTGACCAGCACGCCCAATGTGTCGTTTGGAACGAGCTAGACAAGAAACACATTCACGGTTCGATGATTCGAAGGGTAGCGGAGTTTCAAATCCCTCTACATACTCATCCCAGATGTAAGCAACACAAGCAAGGTTTGAGTTCCCCTCTTTTAACGGAAACTCTGTATTTGACCTGCAGGAAGAGAGGCTCAACTTAATGCTTTTTTAAAATACAAAAAAGTATTATTTTAAAACGGAATCTGGATACAATGTATCTTATGTTTGCTGTGCATCACCCATGTCTAGGTGAAGTGCCCTGCACCACATTCAACCAAACAACCAATTAACTAGCAATTCATAATCTTGGGTTCATTCAGCTCACAGTAAATTTGAGACATTCTAGCTCCAGAAATATTGATCTCGGCTGTCTTTAAACAACAAGAGGATAATTTTGCCAAACCCAAAATTTCATGTAACTTGCTATTTGTAAATTGTAATGATTTGTTAGATGATCAGCGAACAAAAAGACTTTTTTTGTACACATGTGTTTTCTTATTGTTATATGGTCCAGTGCTTTAAAGAAAGCAACTGGCATGAATTTTTTTAAAAATTTTATGTGAGATATGCTTACAAGTTTTGTAAGGGATTATGTGTCTTACAAAACAATAGTTACACTACTACTAGTACAACTACATTGCTCTTAACTGAGAATGAGTGTCCTCTGTTGTCACATTTTTTAGACCATATGACTGAATTTTGTGACAAAAGTTGGAAACACTGTTTTAATGTGAAATATAAGATCAGACAAAGATATATTTCTTCATTGTATAAATTTACATGTGTTTCCATTTGGTTTCTTTCAGACCTCTATAAGCATGTTATTGGAGTTGGTATCGGTTACTTTACTGGATGCTTTGTACATCATGATGCTGAAAGGAGAGCCAGAAATAATCGCATCTATATAGAAGATTATGTTAGATTACACCCTGAAGATTTTGTTGAACCAGGTGAGTTTTATCCGTTCCTCCATAGACTTATTTCACTATTTGGTAAGAATTTGTCATGTTCCAGATTATCTTGTGTAGACTTTCCTCTACTTATAACCATGGAACTGTCCGTCGTCATATAAGTGAAATACCCTTGAGTAAGACATTAAACCCCAATCAAACAAACAAACAAATCATGTTCTATGATATGTATTATAGTGTAACCTTTATATTGAACTTTGACCTGCATTAGGTCAGGGGTGTCCTATTATAGATCCTTCCAAATAGTCGCCTTCCGGCTAAGGACAGGTTGTTTAGAGAGTAGCAATGCTGTCTTTAATTAGCACTGGAGGAAGACTAACTTTCCCACTTTATCGGGACGACAGCCGTGGCTAAGCTGGTAGCATATATGCTTACTAATCCTACTCCGATGTACTGTTCCTGAAAATGAAGCCATCTGTCTACCCTCAGGTATATATGTGAGTCACACGATGTGGCTCCGGCAATCATGGATTCACATTCACGGGGGAGGTTTTCCACTGTTATTTGGCAAGGAGCAGTGTGAAGTGGACAATCTGTTGTCTTATAAGTGAAATACCCTTGAGTATGACGTTAAACCCCAATCAAACAAGCAAACAAATCCAAATTTATCAAAACACTTCACCACAAAATGTGGCTCCGGCAATCGCGGGGGTGGTTTTTACGAGGTTTCCTCCCGGTATTCCACCGTAATAAGGCAAGGAGCAGTGTGAAGTGGACAATCCATCGTCATATAAGTGAAATACCCTTTAGTACGACGTTAAACCCCAATCAACAAACAAATGACAATCTGTGTAGTATAGTCTAATGTTTCCGTTCAGGCAAATGGTGTGTTAAATGTCAGGCAAATTGCCAGAATAACTTGAATTACAGAAACCTTTATATGGGTGACACCGATGCATTTGTACTGTTGAACTAATAAAAAAACTCTATTAAAATTGCAGATGGTGGTAAAGTTTATTTAAAGAAAAGGTTCTTCACTTAATGATACAGCCACAAATACACACATGTACACCTCCATCTATCGCTACACATACATACATGCATACATTTAGATACAAATGATTTACACATACTCGGAATATATGCCGAAACAAAACAGATTGTTTACATGCGTTAAAACAACTCAGGTCGACTCAGTACAGTAGGTCGTCCTCATTTGGTTCTTCTTAGTCTTCAATCACATTTGCCTGTTTTATCATAATGTCTTTTATTGCAAGTGATAGGTGAACTGGCAGTGACATGCTTTTCAGTTTTATCAGCACTTCCTCTGTCATGCGGAAGGACATCTCTTCTTCCTCTTCAGCCAAGACAATTTCAACAACCTCTACCTCTCCAGCATATCCAAAGCCAACCATCTGGCCACTAGTTTGTTTATGCGTCTCTATGTCGGTTACCTGCAATAAAGCAATAAAACATTATCAATAGAAACTTGCAACTAAGACAGGCATCTACAAGGTGATAGATTCCCGCCGAATAATTTGACTTATGTATATATTATCCAAAGTAAATCGCAATGGTATAGAGAAGTCAATTAGAACCAACAAATGGTCATGTTCTAGATTCAGCCTTAGAATGTACCTTTGCATTCGCACAACTTTGCACATTTTCAGATTAGCTGGACTATCGGATTAAATATAGGCCTAACTATATTGTAAACTACTTTGTGTAACTATACTTTACCTCGATGTGTGTGCCAGCAGAAGTGTCGATGGAACCGCCATTGAATGCCGATGCTCTAGCGTCATATAAAGTCATGGCCTGGCCAACTTCAGCCTGGATGTTGTGTTGGGGTTGCCAGATGGTGACCATAGATGTTGATTCATCTGACAAATCCTGCAAAATCACCTTTTTGCAGGTTGAGTTAGACGCAAGGACCTATTATCAATAAAGAAAAACACGTTTTAAACAGTTTCCTTAATGTTTTAGAAGCGCGTGTTAATTACGAATTATTATTTCAATTACCACCAGGCATGTTGATATCTTCTTAACGGAGTATGGAATATAGAGAACGAGGATTGCAAGACGTTTGCCACTGTTTATTGTTTGTTTACAAAACATGAGAATAATAGACGGATTGACTTGTCTTCAGGCAACGGTATGATGTTTTGTATCTTTTAGCTGGTAACTTGTAAACATAGCTTACTTTAGTTATTTTTCCTGTGACGGACACTCTGGATTTGTTCGGAGACACTTTTGCCGTTGATAGATTTTGCATCGGGGCGAACATAGCCAGACGAGCCTCGTTAATTTCATCTTCGGTGATTGGATATACTCGTCCTGTTAACATGCTGCAGGATGATCCTGTTCCTAGAATCAGTGTATTTGGTGTTTCAGCTCGTCTGCAACGGAAAAGTGTTATATAAGTAGATGGGATTTTGGGGTATTTTATCATGAACATTTTATTTTAGAATTTTCGCTACATATATATATACTTTTTTTTTAAAAATTAAGTCGCACTGGCAAAGAGAATCCGATTACTTAAACATCGACTGATCATCATTTCTCCTCTATGTTATATATATTTTTATAAAGTCTCAGAGACAAGTTTTCAATGAATTCGAGTTGCTGGTGGGTGGGCTACATATAGTTGTCAATCATCATCAGCTCTCGTCTCAAAGAACTCTATACATAATCGTTTACAATAATTTTTGGTATTTCACACAATACTTAAAAACAAATAATCTGTCCTTTTTCTCGTATGCATTATTTGTAATTTGATCTGTATAAATTCACAACTGAAGAAAGTTTCAATAAAACGATATATTCAGTCATAGTGGATTGTTTGCCTTTATACTATGTGATAGTAAATATCAATGAATTGTGTAATACTAATATAGTTTGTTTATTTTTTATCTGCAGGATATTATCTTTATTGTCTTGGGACTTTCCCTATGACAGGGAACCGGCACTATTATACGTCAGCTATCTAAACAAAACTGTAATGCTTACCGATATCCTTCTATTTTAATTACTTGCTTCCCAGCACATGCTTTCTGAATTAAGTCAAATAGTATTTTTTGGAAAATCAGCAAAGTGACATATCCAGTGTTGTCCCTTATGCTGGCCTTCATGAGTTTGTCCTGGTTCCTCCCTTTGGCGAACGGCACTGGCCCAATTGTACCACATACAACACCACGGAGGGTTTTCATTTCTCCTCCATCAAGGACTGCTTTGATTGTTGTGCTCTGAAAATAAAACGAAGATATATGTTTTTAAATTCACTTATAAAGTATAAAATAAGTGGTCGTTTAACTCAAAATATATAAGCAAGTGTTACTATTTTGAAAATAAAGAAGGGCAGGTTGTTTTAAATATAATTTAAAAGTCGTCATGGGAGATTCTACCAAATATGATAGATTTGTGAAACTTTTTGAATTGTAGTATGGGACATTTTTATAATTAAATTAATATTATGGAATGAAACAAAAACGAGATATGGGGAACATGCTTATAGTTAATTAGTAATATTTCAAGTCAGATGTCATCGGTTCAATAAAGAAAGAATCTCTAACTTAGAACAAAAACTGAAATTCTGTATTACAATGGCACTATAATACAGGGTATCGGTGTTTAGGGGTTTTGTCATAAATGAAAACAAATCGGGTTGAAATAAAAAAAGAAAGAATATGTCCAATTAACTTGAGCCTGTGTTATTTCGTTATTTCCCTAAATTATATATTTGTGACGAATGTTTATATTTCCTTATTTTCAACTTCATCACTCAATGTACAAGAGTGATGGAATAAACTAAAAGCGTATAAAAGTTATAACAACTATCATCCTCACGCCACTAAACGGGTAATGTTAGCGACTGTGTTGTTTTAAGAAGCTTTTAAATAAGTTGATAATTGCTTGAATACGAACATTACTTTGTGGAAAATGGTTATTTTAACCATGGAGGTATACCAGAAGGAATAACAGTTCCTTCACTTTAAATGATGTGTGCAATGATCAATTATGCCAGACGCCTCACAGCTGAATTCTATACACTTCACTGAATATGATTTTCGCACAATAGCTTGATTCAAGGATGCGCACATATGGTTTCACGGAATGTTTATGGTCAAATCGATTAAGCTCACGTCGTGTATGTTTGATTACGTGTTAAACTCTTAACAATATGATATCTAGTGTCAAACAAACAAAGCAATGTGTGGTGCGATAATTAGACTGGTTCAAATGGTGTAGAACTTCTTTTACAAAAGAAGATTTTAAAATCATTATAATTTCAAAACCAATTGTCACTTTTATGTGAGTATCTTACGGTGTGAAAGATACAGATTACGAATTGTGTAAATTCGCATAAAACAAATCGATGCCCTTTGGTGCATTTCTTTTGCACATATAGGATGTTGCCCTTCCGCTGACAAAACTGAGAATATATATCTCAAGCTTCTTTCTCCTCGGAACTGATCATTGAATATCAAAGCATTTGAGCTGGCAGCCAAATCTATTCAGCTTTCAATAGAACAGCGGGATAGTCTAGCACAGTCACCTGTCCCGATCAGCGAGTTGTTACTCCTTCTGCTATACCTCCATGTTTTAATTAATGGTATATTGGTTATGTATATCAAACTTAAAATAATTTAGTATAAAAATATAGTTAAAGTGAAAAAAGCTTTGCAGAAAGGTACATGCATGTTATTAAATTAACAAAGTATTCCCTATCTAAAGTGTGGGGTTTATATTGTTGTTGATTTTGCTAATGCAGATGCGAATATTTTGCGGATTTCCCAACGGACAGCGAGTTTTGTTGATAGAAAGAGTTATAGAAATATCATAAAGGACTAGTCAATAATAAAAAAGCTACTCTTTTCTTTTAATGACATTTGCGGTTATTTCCAAAGGAAGATTATAGTAAGAACATATATTTGTTTGAAAATACTCTAAATTAAATGATATATTATGATTCGCTCTATTTTATAATTGCCTTAATAAACAAAACATTAATATGTTTTTGAATGGCCACTTTTTCTTAGACGATTGGAGATTTTGTTCTGACATTTTCTATTTTTGAAGACATATATCAAAACTAAAATACCGTCATGTTTTTTTTCTCTCCAAATTCAAGTTATTTTTTTCGCACAATTGATAATATATTTAAAAAATCTTAATTCTGCCATTAAAATATTTATTGCTGTATATCTTCATACCGAAAATAAATGAATACAAATGGTATGACAGTATTTGAAATAAAGACTTAGAAATTATTGGTACCTAATTTGAAAAACTTATTGCAAATGGTTGACAAGAAATAAACTATATTTTAATCTTAAAAATGAAGAAACATCCTAAATGTGTGAAAACGAATTAACTACCGATTTCTTTTGTTAGATTTTTTTTTATTGGAACATGCTAGTTAAAGTTTTATCGATAACATATATTTTATTAATTCAAAATCTAGAAAATATCGCTGATTGGTGGTAAATTCCTTAAGATGTTTATATATGAGTTACTATGATAACAGTCAGCAGTGTACAGAAAGGAAAACAAATGTCAATCCTCTTAGTATTAATTGTAGGTAGCTTAAATTTTACAGTCAATATGTTGCTTTGAAGTTTAACAAATCTGTATGCGGAATTATATTTCAAGCTCATTTTCACCTATTAGTTAAATGAAACATAAAAAATATATATTACGGTCATGCGCAACGAAATGGAGGCTATGGGTAAAAACAAGCCCCGTGCAAATATATGAAATAACTGTGCTTTTGTTTTCACCCACTCAGCGTTGCTTAGGCGGCAATGGCCAATGTTTGACGCATGTACCCGGATGTCTAATACCGAGAATACATATGTTTACTAATACATGAAATCTGATTACCAAAACAAATTTACCAATAAAGTAACATGTAATAATTTTCTTTAAAATGTTACCACTTTATCAAAATGAGTTAGTCTTGAAATACATATATATTTTTTTCTAATTACTTTCAACATGGATAGTAATAAAATGTCACGTCACGGTATCTTAATTGTTGATTAAATCCAGTTATATTTATAAACTGTTGTTTTCTTTTCACTCCGTATCCTAAAACTCTATTTTACGTTGATTAACAATGATGCTTACGGTAAAGGAGATTAATTGGTAAAAAAAATAAGAAATATTTACCATTTTTTGTCAAGGTCTTCTCCTGTGTAGAACGTCTTCAGTGGGCTCTCAGGCTAGATAGGAAACTGTGGAAATAATCTGTTCTCACTAAAACTCACTATGCAGATTCTTGGACGTACAAACGAATATACTTTTGATAAATGTGTACAATTATAATAGGCGATAAGGTGGAAAGTCGATGGAAAAGTGGTGACTTTGATCGAATATGTGTCTAACTTTATAGCTAGTATGCTGATCAGCGATTGGTTCTTTAAAAGGTTCGTCGATAATTGGTTGGTCCAAAGTATAAGCCAATCAATGGTCGAAAATATTTACCCACTAATCATGTATTACAGGGGTAAAGGATTTGTGGTGAGGTGTCCCATATGTAAGACAGTTCTTGGTTTAAAATCTAACGTATTAGGAGCCAATATCATAAGATATTCTTTAAATCATTTATTGAGCAATATATAAGTAAAATATTAAGAAAAGCTGTAGACTATACATGCCGAATTTGTGTATTGCATATTCGTTAACTATATTTTATTTTCTGGGATTAAAGGAGTGTGTCTGAAAGTAAAACAAAATTTATTAGGATTTCGTTCATTGAAGGGTGAAAACATACTCAAAACCAACTACATGGTAATTAGTCCAACTCGCACATCCGCCATTCCTGCTGACCCAGTTCAACATCTCGATAATAAAAAATATCCAAATAGTTACTGAATACAAAGTTTTAAGTATCATTCTTTGTCACAAACTTTCATGGATTCCTCATATCAATCATATTTCCAAAAAAATATCTCGCAACATCGGTATCATACGGCACTTACGAAAAAGTTTAAATCACAACACTCTACTGATTCTGTATCACTCATTAATATCGCCATACTT
>JAQQZZ010038118.1:0-10493 GCA_030265115.1 Mopalia vespertina | reverse complement strand
CCCGACAGCAACGACGCCGCAGCAGTACGCCATAACGTCGTGGCGTGTTCATGACGTACTGCTGCGGCGTCGTTGTGGCGTCGTGCGGCGTCACTGCGTCGTTCTTTGGCGTCGTTGCGGCGTCACTGCGGAGTCGTGCAGCGTACTGTGGCGTCACTGAGGCGTTCTGTGGTGTTCTGCGGCGCCGTAACGCCGCAGTGACTACGTCATGACGTCGTGACGTCGTGGCACATGCGCATGTGCGTCACGACACTAGGACGCTACGACGCACTGTTGCAGAGTCGCTGATTGGTCCATCTCACACTTCCGTCTTCGCTGATTGGTCTGGTGTTTATCTAAGGAAGATCACTCCTCCTGTCATTGTTGTGATGTCAACTCTCGTCACATCTCGTCAACTCTCGCGAGACTCGTTCAACCTCAAACACACAACCATCACCTCTTTATCAGTACTGGGGCGGCAAACTGATCCCCCATCATATGTTAACGTACAAACCAAGCGTTAACAGTAGTGCGGAATCGATCCCACAGTACATGTTAACGCACAAACCCTACGTTAACAGTAGTGGGGAGGCAAACCGACTCCCCATTACATGTTATCGTACAAACCAAGCGTTAACAGTAGTGGGGGATCGATCCCCCATTACATATAACGCACAAACCCTACGTTATCAGTAGTGGGGGATCAAATCCATCTTCCATTACATATAACGCACAAAACCAATTAATACATAATAACATTGAACACTTCCTTATTATGTCTTGCGGAAAAATAACTAAGATACGCATTCTATACTACTTTCAGACGTAAACAATAAACATGTGAATAACTCAGTCATATAATGAAAGTAAATCCATGCGAGTTTCTTCTGTTTCGTTATCCGTTTGATAACTAGAAGACCGAGATAGCTAACTGACAAGTGAACTGTTAATTAACTATGAACAAATTAAGAATTCAGGGATATAAGAAACATACACACTGTATGTGTAAGCCACGACGGGCATCTACATTTTAGCGCGAGTACAGCAAACAGCAAGAGAACAGAGCAAACTCTAATGTGTCTCCAAACGGTCTTTAAATAGGTCAGTGGGTGTAGCTCATGAATATTTAATATCGTTATGACGGCCATTGAAAGAGCTCTCCATCAGAGATAATTTACGGGACGGAAATGGCCGAGGTTGTTCAGACATGCTATGCCATTATCTGCGATGGACATTTTCCTGTGAACAGATGTGTTCTAACTTATTAAATGTGTACTCAGTTAGAATCGAAGTTGTATTTTGGGGGAAATCATTAGGATTACTAGCTCGATATTAATTATAATCTAAAAGAAACACACCACTCATTCCTTTTATAACAGCTTTGACTTTTAATGTGTTGTTTTTTTCCTTCTTCAAATTACTAACGTTCTTTAACCATATTTGTTTTGCTGACTCCATGTCTTGTACTTGAATGGGAGACTCGAAACGTCAACACGGAGGCGTTGCTAGCGGGCCTCTCAGATCAATTAAAGCGGTCGAGATTCGGTGCCTTTTTGGTTATGTGACAATAGATACATGTGTATTACGTCTTATAAAAGCGCCATTATGACGAATGTTGTTACTTTCACGGATAAAATGACCTTCCTTGGCAATTTGTTGAAAGTTCCCATTAGCCACTAGTCTCGCGTGAATTAGACTCTTCTCGTGTTATCTGCGACCACGGCTAGATAGTCTTGTAGCAATGCACGTTAATTACTGCAAAAAAAAATGCCGTTATATGGCCCGGTTATCGTACAGTTGCTTTTCTGATAGGTTAGTTTTAAAAGATATTTCAAATATTAGATCGAACCTTAAACCTTTGTATTCATTTACAAATAAATTACTTTGAGCCTTATTTGTTGAAGTTGAAATCATAATGGAAAACAACCGCGAATCAATGCGGACTCCTACAAAGAGGCAAAAGACCAAGCGAACAGTTATATTAGTACTCAAAGATCTGCTAAAGCCAGACTTTGTAAAACATCAGTGCATCACAAATCGCCTTATCTATATCGATTTGAACTAAAGGGATGCGCACTGTCTCTATATTACTTTTCTCTGTACTTATTTTCTGATGTTATGTACCACGTGCTGCATGTTGACATATGTTAACAGTCAGACTGATTACTTTTCAACTTCAACAAATAAACCTCAAATTAATTTATTTGTAAAAGAACACAAAGGTTTTGAGTTCGATTTAATGTTTGAAATATTTTTTTAAATTAACTCATCAGAAAAGCAACTGTACGATAACCAGGCCATATCTTTTTTGCAGTAATTGACGTACACCAGACTATCAAGCCGTGGTTGAAGTTAACACAAGATGAATCTGGTTCACGCAAGATTAATTGGCCACACGATAACTGTTTGCTTTGTTGCCATACATCAGTCGACAATATAACTTTAACAATTCATTTATCAGCTCTTCTTTTGACGAAAGCAGTAGCATACAACAACAACACCAACAAAGAAATACGCTTCGGCCTAGATACAGCAAAATGAATAACTCCGTCCCACCACAACTTCTCGAGACAAGGCGAGGTCACGATGTTAAACTCTATTCCTAATCTTGTCACGGTTGTGCGATGTAATGTCATGTCTGGTCAAACACGGTGGAGATAACACTCCTAGTTCGAGTGATCAGCAATACAAGTTCGCATGTACCATGGTGTAAAGAAGGAAAAATACACATCTATGACGAAATAGTCATTTATGATTCAGTCACCTTGACCTCAAAATCAAAGATGACCGCCGACACCAATAAATAAATTGTATATCTTGAACCAGATGGCAAAAAATAGGAAATACGGTGTCAATTTCTACTACATTAGGCATCAGAGAATTGATTATAATGATAATTTTATGCCATCTTGACCCCTAATGATATATGCTGTATTTCTTGAACTAGATGACCAAATATGACAAATACAATGTCAATTCCCACTAAGACTGATATGAGAAGTATGATACAATGTCACTTTATAATGTGTCTGGGACATGGAGACTACTACATTCAAGATGGCTACTATTTCTATCTTGCAAAAACATAATATATACTGCATTTGTTATATATCAACCAGATGTCTGAGTTCCCCCTACTGTTTTAAGATTCACTCTCACTGCAGGACACATCTGATGCACAGCTGTCATCCTCGCTGCTCTCCTCTTGTAGATGGCTTAGAGTTGTTAGAAATTCCAGGGATGGTGGAAGTGCTGGTTGGGTATATCGTGCTGAGAGGCATAGGCCATTTACAAGGTGCCATCCATGACCAATACGGGGGTTTCCGGTTATGACGTTACGACAACAGAGTGACGTCCCTTTGCGAAAAAACGTTATAGGTTTACGGCAAAGGAGGGCTAATCCACGATTTTTAACATAGGCGGTATAGAGAATATTGCTAATAAACCAATAATTTCGTTTTCCCAAGGCTTAAAAAATTATTTTTTGCAAAAGTTACAATTCGCAAAGGGACGTCACTCTGTTGTCTTAACGTCAGAACTCAAAACCCTCCGTATTGGTGATGGATGATTCTGAAGCTGGAAGTTCTTCTGCAGATATGTTAGGTATTTGGTGTGCTCTAAATGTGGTCGTAGACTGTCAGAGTCGGGTATTAGTCTGGTGATCTTCTTCGTCTTGAGTAATGACCACTTTGTTACTCTCACCTCTGCCAGTGTCTTGTGTTTGGTGTCACGATAGATGTAACGGATACCAAATTTCTGTAAGTCATTGATGATTTCTTGTGTGACTGGGAGGATTGTGCCACAATTCTTAAGGAGGCTGTGAGCTTCTGGTGATTTTTCTACACAGTCAACTATAGTTTTCTTGCCTACTCCACAAAAGCCGGAGTTATGGTCGCATCCAGTAAGAACGTGAAGTGGGATCAAATACTCCGCCATTGCCTTATCACACAAACACCGAACACTTATCAGCTGAGATTTGCGTTTCAATCACATGAGTCCTGATGTTTTCTGAGCACCCTGGAATTTCCAACTCTAAGTCATCTATAAGAGGAGAGCAGCGATGATGACAGCGGAGCATAATATGTGTCCTGCGGTGAGAGAGAATCTTAAAACAGTAGGGGGAACTCAACCATCTGGTTCAACAAATGCAGTATATATTATGTTTTTGTAAGATAAAAATAGCAGCCATCTTGAATTAAGTAGTCGCCATGTCCCAGAAACATTATTAAGTGACATTGTATCATACTGATACTAATAGGTGTATTCTACAATAGGACTATTTCATCATAGATGTGTATTTTTCCTTCTTTACACCATGGTACATGCGAACTTGTATTGGTATCCTAAAAAGGGTCAGTGAACCTCTGAAAATGATTCTACTATATAGGCCCCATGACATCACGCGATTGCCGAGATCGCGGCGCTGTCTAACTCCAAAAGTTGGTTGTACATTGTACTGTTTTCCATATATCGTACATATGGTTTGTTTGCTTCAATGGAAACCTATACATACAAACTTCAGTTATTAACAATTGCATATTTATCTGAATTACACCAATGCCAAAGAAATGTTTGTCTTTACTTACTGTGTTCAGCTATTTCCTCTACACATGTACCAGTGTGAGCGATGGAAACTTTTTGGAGTGAACTGAAATATATATTATTATCAAAATATTAACTCATTTTAATGTTCAATGTATTTAGGACAATTTCGAATTTTAAGTTGTAGAAGTATCAAAGTACATTCATTGCTACATCAACTGAAAAACACACCAACAACTGTATAAAAATGTAGGACAGCAGGACATCACACGGGCTAATTTGTTCGTCCCATCCTAAAAAAAGCCAATGATGTCCTCGAGATTGGTAATAAGGCTTTCTCTAGATAGATCCAGTGGCTGTCTCAAAGTCCTCGAGTTCTGCGCATGTCATATCGGACGTCATATGACCTTCACCATTATGACATATTGTTTGTTTTTTCAAATCAAATAAATATAGTCCGCGTAGTATAGAGAATTTACCGTTTCCATCTTTTGGGGTTTCAGAACATTATGTTATTATTATGAACATTATGTTATTGTTATGAACAATATGCTACTATTATGAACATTATGTTATTGTTATGAACAATATATTATTATTATGAACATTATGTTATTGTTATGAACAATATGTTATTATTATGAAAATTATGCTAGGTTTATTAAGTTGTTTGAATAGTTGGCATACTCCGGTAAACATGTGTCCGCTAACGAAATGCAGGATTTTGGTGCTCTTGTCCAAGCCGAGCGTATTTATGATACCACAGCACTGATAATCTCCCGACGCTTAGCCGATCGGCGGCTACCTCGTGTTGACGACACGACTTGCAGCTATCGTATTCTCGTGAGAGTTTCTATAGTGGACGAGAATCAGACAACTCTCGTAAGCTATGCCAGGACATCGCGCATTAATTTCCGCCAATATTTGGGGCGACGTAAGCCACAGACCAGTAAATAAAAAAGAAGTGCAAAACAAGATGTCCCGGTGTATCTTATAAAGTCAATGCATCGATGTAAGATGTAGAATCGAGTTTATTTTAGAATGGACTGGCAGAAGACAAGAAAAAAGGTCACCATTAAGACTGGAAAGATACACCCAGTTACCTCAATAAGATGTTATCGATCGGCGTGTATGAATCGGCAGCAGTTATAATTCTAATCCTGCACTTAAATAGCGAAAGGACCGCAAAATCCACCATGGGAAGCGGCCTTTAAAGCACAATTCAACAATAAATAGCGACCAGATATAGATTTACCTAAACCCTGGACGGCAACCCAATGTAACATGTGAGAGTTATCTCGAATGGCAATTTGACGAAGGGCCTAAAACCATGAGACCGTGACACCCCATGCATATTAAATTATAAATTTAAATACCAAGTCTGCGAAATCATTGCCCAGACCTTAATAAAAAAAACGAGTTGAGATCGAACCAGCGGCAGTTGCCAAATGCGTTTGCCGTCAATTATCCCAATGGTCAGCAATTATTTCTTCAAGCATCATTTTTTCCTTGTATTATACTAATATATTATTGTTTGTTTTGGTTTTATATATATAATAGCGTATGACGACTTTGGGCACGTAATACAGTCGAATACGTTTGACAACAAAAACACGTCTGTCCTGTACTCTACACAATTAGAAAGTAGATGAATTTAAACAGATTTTTAAACATTTTTTTTTTGTTATCTTACTTGCAATTTTTCGCCGTCAGAACACAATAGTTGCTATATGTCCTCCCATCTGAACCACATATCTGTACAGGTAATTGAAAGAAAATTCAGAGCAACCTCAAACAGTTTGTATCCATATCGTTTTATGTTCATTCTCCGTGCAGATTAACATTGTAAAAGGCGAGCGATGCATGTTATACTACTGCTATCAGATATGAGTGACACCGAACCCGATATGTAAGTGAAGTCTTTGTTTGGCTTCATGAGTCGTGTTTGGTGCTAGAGGCGTCGAGAGATGTTTCATTTAACTAATTGCCGTCATATGAGTGAAAAAATCTTAAGTATATACGGCGTCAAACCCCAATTAAACAAACAAATATTTTGTAAAACATCAGAGCACATCTAAAAAATACACATTTAGGTTTATACGATTTCCTAAAGCTGAAGACCCAAATATTCTCTTGAACTCGTTATGAATACTTTGAAAACAACTCTGGTACTGGTACAGTGTTTAGCTGAAGCGCTATGGTACCAGATTTGTATTTCCCAACCGTTCGCTATTCAATTGGCAATTACAACATTGTCAGAAATAAACCACTAATATATTAACGTTTTTCGAATTGGGGTTACTTTTTTCGTGTCCAAAAACTGGCAATATTTCAGAAATGAACAAATTTTAGAATTTTTTTTGTTGATTAACAACAAATGAAACATGAGTCAAGATAGCCTTTGATTACAAAACTTATTATGCATTAATTTATTATTATATTTATCACATTAATACAATTAACCTTGTTTTGTCAATATTTCAAAACAAAATGCAATATTGTTATAAAAGAAAATACTATTCACTCACCGGGGAATATATCATAGGACATATTTGGCTGCACGTTGGATTCAGATCAACAGAGGCTGCTAAAAGGGAGACAATTATTACAGAGTTAGTTCCCATGAAAATATTTTTTTCGTGCGGTTATGTAAATTTTATGTATGGGAAATGTAGTCTTGACATGCCTATTCATTTGGTATTAACTGCACAACCAGTTACAAGAAAGAGAATTATTTCGGAAAAAAGCTGTATTACATTTTCATTAAGTCTCATTTTCTCAGCATATCATCCACAATATGCTAAAATAAACCTTGACCCAATAACGGCGTTTTGAAAAATATGTAACATGCAGATGTGACGAGCGTGTTAATAATCAAGATTTCTTCATCTGATTGGAGTTAAATTGTTTGTTTGTTTAATTGGGACTTATCGCCGTGCTTAAAGTTATTTCACTCATATAACTGCTTGCCGGAAACCACCCTCGACACCCTTGTAAACAAACAAAGACCAGTCAGGACAACCACAGGACGTAATACAAACATATCGGCGTCACGTTGCCCCTTAGCTCACAGAGCACCAGTGTAACAGGACGCTCCCTCCCAACCCGATTGGAGTCGTCGTGGAACTCAGACCCGTGGGCGAAACATAGGACCAGAAGTCCAACACGTTACCCACATCGACATATTTTGAAATGTGTCAAATGTGTTAAATATTGGCTCCAACAAACGTCAACAGTAAGTATGAATTAAGAAAAGAACAAAATTACAAGTTGTACAAAAAGAAATATTTAAGAATGTTACAATTTTGTTTCATGAAATCCATAATGGACACCGTATTGCAGGAAGTCGCAACGGCAAAACCATGAGCTTCAATCAGTCAAAATGTTTATTTTTTCGCATTATTTTCTAAAATCCTTATTGCTTAAAGCAAATGATTGATAGCAGGCATCCATGTCACGCCTCTACCATAGTTATGTTCCATTACAGACGTATTTTTTGGACGGCTGTATTCGCTACTGTGTTTCAAAACCCCAAACGCAGCCAAAAATATCTACCTCACCGAAATCATCTGTCTAGTGGGATTCATTTATAGCGCCCTTATAATCTACTTCTTCGAAAGTCTCCCCCGAGCTGGGACCGTTTACCTCGCAGAAATCATCTTCTTCGCCTGTCCAATCGAATTGCCGGAATTCTTTCACTCTCTGGAACCAGATTCTTGTCGAAATAACCTACCTGTTCGAAACTATCGACTTCGCCGGAATCTATCTCGAGGAAACATGCTACCTTGCCGGTTCCATCTTCCTAGCGCAACCTTCTACATCGCCGGAACCACCTATACCTCGCTGACATTATCTACCTCTCCGGAATCATATACCTCGTCGGAACTGTCTACCTCACTGATTTCATCCAAAAATGACATTTGACAACAGGACTGAACTGTTAACCGCGTAGATGTTTAGTATCATAATAATAACACACACTCCACCATTAAGCTTCATTCCAGTTTCCAAATGTGTTTACTCACCAAGCTGCAGAAGCGCAGCAAGGACGACGAATCCCTTCATTTCGAATGGGGATTTTTGAAGTTTAGATCACTCGAAGCTATCTTGTAAAACATACGTTCATGTAACACCAATACAGAAGATAAGTAGACGGGAACCTACCATATGGCTTGCACTAAACTATTTATAACGATAAGCGATTGCAGCACAAGTTGACCTACATTTGGCTTTGTGTTTAATTTCACAGAACTTTTTTATGAGACGAATTATTTTACTTTCAATATCATAAATCTGATTAACACCAGACGTAACTACCTCTGCGGTAATTTGAAAATTGAGCAAAAGCTTAGACTAAACGGCGTCGAATGGTTGTTTTTGAATGACCAATGACAGAGCAGTTCTTCAAAAGTTGTTAATAACAAGCCGATGATTTTCGCTGACGGCGTATTATGTGCGTTCGTATTAACCCTTGCAACAGGACGTTTCCTTCCAACCGCCCGCTCTGTCAAATGAATTCCTAGTGATCTTAATGACATTAAAACACAGAACTAGCTTGTGTGTATTTATAACATGTATATGTTTTCATTAAACTAGTCTATATTTGCGGCAATACTAAAGATGGAATAAACAATTTTCCTCAACTTCGATATAGTTTTTTTGTTTATGTGTAAGGTGTTTTTGTCATGCTATTTCACACGATTTGAATATAAGCGTGAACTCCGTTAAACTTGCCATATCTTCGACAATCCTCTTTAAACAGAGCATGTGCTCTATATAAATGGTAACATCTGTTCAAAACCACCAGGGCCCGATAAGATATATTGGAAATGTTTGAAGCGCATTGCAACGGAAGATAGGTGAGCCCTACCCTGTGACATGTAATTTCCGTCCCCTTAAACAATGGCAAGTGCACAATAAAATAGGATATCTTTCCAGCCAAGAACATTAACGCTAATATAATGACATTTTCAATTTTGCTGTAACGTGCAATTCGATCAGTCGTTTTGTTTGTTCGATTTAAACACATCTTCATTGATGCAATTTAAAAGAAGATAATGAACACAACTATTTTGAAGTCGTCACATGTCACTGTGATATGCCAACAATGTGCAGGAATTCTGAATTATTGTATAAAGTTCTAGCATTGATTTAAATAATTTCACCCAAGAATTCTATTTTTATATCGGTGCAGTTTTTTCGTGAATATTGTTGGTATGAGTATACAGAAAACAAAACTAGGCTATTGAAGAAAGCATTGCTACCTTAGACAAAAGAATGCAGATTGCTAACGTATATTTTGGACAAAATTATTATTAAAATGTGTTCACGGCATGCTAACCCATCGGTGTCGAAAAGGTGTAAGCTGTTTTTGTGGTATAGCCATTTAAAGTTTATAGCATCAAAACTTAACAAAGGCAAAAATGACATATTATGATCCGAAAATGACCATTCCGTCATTTGATTGAAGTAGCCTTAAGTACGGCGTTTGACCTCAATCAATCCGAAAGGGTCTGGTCAAACTTTCTAAACTGGTGAAAGACTGTTTGTGAATCTAACATTTTATATTTGTGTGAAAACAAGCGCTTGAATTTACCTATATAGGTGCATGTGGTTAGAGTTCTGATTTAAAGGGATGGTTAACTTAATGTGTATACAACGCTAAGCATTGAATAGTGTGTGAAATTTGCTATCAAATAATGCTAACTTGGTATTTTTGTGATTTGTTTTACAATTCTTATTAACTTTCGAAAGTTAGCTAGTCCATTAACGTAAAAATACTATGAGGGCAGACATTTTAACGATGGCGACTGGAATGAATGGAGGTGCGGAAAAGGATTATCCCGTCAGCTTAATTTCTACATTTGTGTTGTGCTTTTTGAACCCCCAAAAACTTATCGACTTATCGTTTCTTCATCTTATAAAATCACTTGAGGGTTACGAGTATATACCTACCTACGATCACTGGTAGC
>JAQQZZ010038107.1:0-10494 GCA_030265115.1 Mopalia vespertina | reverse complement strand
GTCCAATGGACGAAGGAAACCACCCTCGATCCACTGGCAACAAACAAAGACAAGACGGGACAAATACAGGACAATAATACCATAGATCGGCTTCCTGTTCCCCTTTAGCCCTGAGAGCACCAGGGCAACATGAAGCTCCCTCCAACCACCCACGCGACATCAAAGGACATCTCTGCATTTTCTTTATTAACCAAAGGAAACAAGAATTGGTAATACGCCCAAGAAGTGTAATAATTAACTTGTGTTTTTTTAATTGAAAAGGTCAGATTAAAAATATCGTCAAAACACCAAAAGTTATTGACAACTCCTTTTTATATTAAATGAAAGTAAGAAATTCCGAATAGTTTCGAATATACTATACACCCTGAATTCATATACCGTCTGCTACAACATGTAAAACTTTCATTGCAGAACAGTGCTTCGCTTATTAACCCTACCAATATGTATTTGGACGACAATTCGGGGTCATTCTCCGGTAAGTCTTTATATCTCAGTTGTTGAGGGCGCGGGCCCTGGTTGACGCGAGCGACATTTTATTTCTCCACTAAAAAAATATATATTTGACAGAACCAGCTTATCAGAATAACCGAAAAAACGAAACTGATTCGATGATATGTTTGTGGTAAGAAAAAAGACACAAATTAGTGAACTTGTGTCAGTGATTTCCTTAGAGAACGATAGGGCACCTTTAGCTAGCAAAATTCGTGAACTTTCTACGCTAAAACTTAGGCCAGATTGATACCGGAGTTCGAATCCCTGGCTACAAAAGTGATCACAATATAACATATTGTGATCTTCCTACTCACACAATATGAAATGGAATTAGTTATACTAGAGTTAATATATGTTCAAAATGCTACCATCTTGATAAGGAACATATGTTTTCCAAAATGTAGGAATGCAATCTCTTTTTTTGTTGTTTTGTTTTGGATAAGTATTGACAAACTACCCCAAACATGTTTCTAGTTAGTAAGTTTGACTAGCTTAGTTTGATGAATTTATTAGTTAAAGAACTATGTTATTTAAAACAGCGGTTTAATAAGAACACGGTGTGTTGTATGTCCTTTTCACTGGGTAGAATGAAACATTTTAACGGGTGTATTTAAACTGGTAAATACACCAGAGTAATCAAACTTCCAGATAAGGAAACAATCAACACCAGGAACACGGAGACAATGAGATGGAACACCTGACCCATCGTATAACAAGCCTTCTAGGATATTTAAAGTTTAAAAAATTGAGCTGCAGTTTAGGGTCCATATTTGTCGACGAATATATCCGATAATCTCATTCCACTTTATGAATCACTCAGAGATTTAGAACGTATTCACCTGACACGGTAAGGCAATGTATGACGCTGTAACGAGTCTAATTAAAATCAGTTCTAACACGCTCCCCTTGTAATATTTGTCGCTATTGAGATTTAACACAAGCGCCTTACTTACAGTGTCGATTGGTTTCTTAAACTGACCAATCACAGAGCAGCTTCTCAATTCTGGTTTGTAAAAGGCGAAGATTTCCGTCGACGAGCCGTAGTTTTGCGACCGCGTATTTTAACATTTCGTATGGATACGTGCATAATAAACAAACATCCGTCAAATGATATACTTTGAGTGAAGTTGACATTTCCTATTGCTAAAACACACGTGACTTACAACATCAACATGGAAGAATATCGAATGACTTCGGGTATAGCTAAGACTGAATTCGGTGTTAATTATAGCCGTGTGTTATCTGTGATTTTATTGGACAACTGAAACGGTGAGTTTTCGTGAACCCCAGAAAACTTTACCTAATTGAACACTGCCGGTCAGATGTTTATGTTAAATCTCAATAGTTTGACTTTGACCGGGTTCGAGTCCGCACATTTGCCTAACAACAGAACTTAAGTTTGAGGTTGCATATATGTCTAACAACAGAGTTCGGTTTGTAATAATGATTCATATGACTCGACCGATCAATAAAACTAGTAGTTAGCTGAAACACAATAGGGTTTGGACGTCAATGTGATCCGTTTCCCAGTGGCGTATTAAAGGGGGTGCGCTAGGGACGCGCGCCTCTGGCTAGCTGATGGAATGGAAACAATTTACTAGTAAGGTCTGGATTTGTGTTTGATAGTTTAACTCTATGTGACTGGAAAACAGCATATCCCATTACCTAAAAAAAAGTCTGGCATAGTTATATCTAAAACTTTGTATTACGGTGCAGGCATAGAGGGCTGAGACGGACTGCAGTTGTAACAAAACACTATTTACGAGATTCTTTTTTTAAAAACATCATCGACATACATACCCTTACAAACATTTTTGGACAAAATCTTACAGGATTTTCCTATGGAATCCTATAGGATTGTATAATTATCCAATAGGATTTCCAAAATACTATAGGATCCTATAGGATCTTTCTGTTATAGGGTGTGGAAACTCGTTAAAAGGTACAAATCTAAATGATTTTGGTTTTAGCAGTCTCACCAGTTTCATAACTTTGACCAGTTACTTTCGCCACATGGAATAGCAATATTTCTAATCTGGACAACATTTATTTTTAAAAAAATATGGAAATTACAATCTCGATTTGATCGACGTCCTCGTCAAAATATATATTTCCAATTCTCATACTCAGAGCTTCCTGGGCCTAGATGATATAAAATTCAAATTCTTTGGCCGTAATTATTAATCAGTGATAGCACTTTATGACATACTAATGTAGAATCCCTGAACGTCTTTGTCCCATCAGAATAACAGATGTTACACAAAGACTTTTAGACTACAAAATACTTCTGTTAGACTTGTGACTTGTCATTTTTTTCTCTTCCTCCCTTAAAACTGCACCGTTTAAGATCGATCATTAGCGATCAGTGAACATCACGGGAAAAAATTCAAACATAGCTTATATTGACCTTACGGGGCCAAAGCGGTTCCTTGATAATAGCCTATTGAACTGTGATAGTCGAGAACATAATTAGTTCATTACGGCTTTGAGTCCATGATTTAACGCTGGTTAATCGGCATATTGAAAGAGCTTCTTTACAAAAATAGTACTTAACAGTGTTTTGATGTGTCAATCACACTTGTATTTGTAAAGAACACCAGTATCATATTAACAGCCTACTGTTTATCCATTACCTCGGTACCAATCAACTGAACTAGGTTGTTTTGATTGGGTTGACAAACTGAAACCTTATTCGATCAAGTACAATGGTACCACAGTGTTTCGAGAATTAATCCAGGATATTTGTATTCCGTTCAGCTGTACACTTTACCATGTACCGTGGCAGTATTTAAGGCGGTGTCGTGGTTCTAATTGTACCTTGTAAGTGTACCATTTTAACTGAAAATTTGTAAATATATAAGAGTATTTGGAGCCCTGTACCATGGTATTTGCACGATGTACAGAAGTACAAATTGTGCCATATTATCTGGAATGCTGTACAGTGGTACTATCACATTGTACAGAGTGTGGACAACGAAGCAAGCGAGAAACATTTAGTTCGGGCAATAGTTTTTTCCGCTTTTTCGCTGGGGTAACGGCTTTTTTCTAAAAAAAAACAAAAAAACGGGAGGCTGGGAATATTCTAAGTTACACTTCGTGTTCCTCTCCAGTAATTGTGACCAATGGTTTGTTATTTAGGGATTATATATCAAATTAATCACCGGAAATTTTAACCCACAATGCAAACAAAAATAGGTCAACAGTGTCAACAGGGTTGGGCTGGTGGGGTGGGATGGTTTATATAGTATTTTAGTTTTAATATATACTCACAGAAACATGCGAACCGTGTGTATAATAAAGATGATTTCATTTTAAACTAGACTTGTAGACAAATGTGGACAGCTGACCAAAGTATGCTAATCTTTAAAGTTTGATTTATATAGAAATATAATAAGAACTTGTTTAAGAATATCTCCTAAACAAATACATAAAAGATACATTAGAATTATAATGTGTGTAATTAGTGTTGACGTTAAACCATGCGAAAACTAATTGATAGAGGTAACGGATAGTTTGAAAGAATGCCGAATTACACCGGGAAAGAAACTGATTCAACTTGCTGACATTGGCTCACAATGACAGATGGGCAGAAGAGGGTACAGGTGACCTCTGTGGTATTTATAGTCCAGGCAGGTATCGTTTCCATCTTCAACTAATATCGCTAAACACTAACAACTTGCATAATGGTTAACAGTATGTGTGTTGTATAACGTTCCATCAACATATATCTTGGACAACATTCTAACTCAGACACATTGCTATGGAAAGTTTACCTTTGGTCTACGTGTCACATCACCTTGAAAAATTCTTTAACCTCCGATTTCTAAAAGAATCGAGACTTTCCGTGTTTAGCATTACTGTGAGTGCAAGTACACGACTTGTTTTACGTGGTAAATTTTAAAACGGCTGGGCTTTAGATGGAAGCGATTAATCCATCAGTATATACAGATTGTAGAGCAAACAATACAACGACGACAACGACAGCAATGCGCAGACGTATCAGCCGAAAAGTCGGTACAGACATCAGCACTTCTAAACCATCACTGTCATTAGACATCACAACTCACAAACTAATAACTAACTTATAATTGAATTTTTAATACTATTTTTTCATTATCTTATTAATATACTGTTTAACTCAGACGTACAACACTGTGTATGTTCAGGTAAACAATTTGAAACTGATTGCGAATGTTGTTTGCGAATTCAAGATCGTAAACTGTTACAAAAAATACCATAGACTTAAGCCAAATTTGACATTTAGGCTACGTTACTTTTTAAAAACTAGTTTTGCAGTCCTATCTTTTAGCATTAGAGTAAAACTACTCTCTCCATTTCCGACGATCTATTAAACAAATAACGCAAACAGCTCCCTGGAACTTTATATATCTCGATTAATACCATGGATTGAGGCCGAATTTGACATTAAAGCTACGTTACTTTTTGAAAATTTGCAAAATGCGCAGTTATAATCAGTTCATTTACAAATCACACCCAATGTTTTATGGAAGAGTTCTGTCTCTTTGATATATTAATCCATCTTTATATCATTACTTGTGAAGAAAACTCTGCAGTTTTATATTTCCTTTGTATTTATAGATACTATACAGTGCATACATCTTGTATTTGAGGTAATTTCGTTTGTTTCTTATAACCCTGCCCACAAATCACACCAATAACGTTTAACGTATGTTGTTGTTTGTTGTGGTCTGTTAGATTTTATTTCGAAAAGTGTGTTCAATAAAAAAAGTTCCATAAAATTCTCAGGCGCGCAAACTATTTTAATGTGCCCTGTTTCTTTTGGAAATCAAATAAAATTGCTTTTTTTTGCTCTTAGAAAAGCGAGACAACCAAGCAAAAAACTAGTCCTATACATTTGGCATGTAACCAACGAGAGGCTTGTCACCAGTAGCCGAAATCAAAACTGGACCGTAACGAGACTTCGGCACCTTATGTTATTCGAGAAGTCAAGGTCTAAACATAAGGCAGAAACTGTCGCTATACTGCCAGATTCGGTTACTATAACCACAGTTTGTAGACTTCTCCGTAGTTGTTGTTGATGTTGTTGTTCCGTACAATCCTGACACACAATTTCATGTGAGCCGCCATTTTAAGTTTTGTCTATAAACTACTCAACAAATCCAAGAAACCATCTCTTTATGACCGTTGAATGTGACATTTTATTTTGCACAGTTTGATCTTTTGCATACATTCCGCCCATAAAGGTCCATTGTATCGAGAATGAATTAATGCATTTGATGCCACAAATGAAATGGTAACCAGCGAAAAGTACTGTTCTATTTTGAGTAAGTACGGGGTTGCCAAACTACAAGAGTTGTTGAAGAGATACCAGGACAATTTGGCCATCGGGCCAGGAAACCACGTAGCTATGTAAACTCCAGACACTATTGCAACTGTTCTGCTTCCTTTGAAAGAAACTCGCTGAGTAGACGTTCTGTTGGTCCCAATTGGCAATACTTGCTTTGCGATCTTTTTGGATTCCCGCAGAATCGTTCCATACGTTACAAATATGACGACGAAGCAGGCAAAAATGCAAGTAAAGCCGACTGAACACAATAACAAAGTGATTGATGACATAGAAATCCTAAAATGACATATATAAACATGTGAAATATAACCATAAAATTCTGTATCCGTAAAGGAAATAGTCATCAATAAAGGCGGGACTGTCCAACAGACACAAATTGCAATTTTGTATCTTTTCCATGTCATAATTGTTGGATATTGTAAAGGTTTCATGCATTTCAGATATCTGTCAATACTTATCAAACTCAGTAAGAGAGGATCAATCCACGATAAACAAACCATGAGATAACCTGACGTATAACATGCTGGTCCGTTGTAGGACCAACGTCCCAAAATGGCTGACGGCACAGACGTCACAGAAAGCCAGGCAGACAGCACGAAATCACATATTGCTAGATTACAAACGAGATAATACGAGATTTCGTGAAGAGATGTCTTTGTGAAAATGGTTAGAATGACAAACCCGTTAAACACCATTCCAATAAGACTCACAACAATAAACCACAGAGATGCAAATATTTGAAACCATGTGTCGTAGTTGTTCTGCTCCCAACCTTTCGAAACGTTACTTCCATTTTGGCAATCTTCCATTTTCACTACTTCCTAGCTTATTTAAAGCTTATATCAACCACAAAGACACAATGTTGCTGTTTTGGAGGGTTGAAAAGACCAGCCAATCTCTGCCATTAATGTTCAAGCCTTTGTTTGGTTTTCAACATCCTGAGAGTGTGAAATTGTGTTGCCATGCATGTTAATAGAAATCCACTTTCTAACTTGATATTGCAAGTTAAATCCAAATAGTGTTACCTTTTCCCACAAGATAGTTCTATTTTCTTCTAGCGTTGTATTAAATAACGTTTGCGGTTATTTTCCCCTCGTCAATCGGATAAGATAACCAAGCATGCGCAGTACGTAGCTTTTCGGTTTTAATGTTTGAAACCTAAACAAAATGAACAGCTTTAAAAGCATGAACAGTCTTGAATGTACATTACAAATGTCAAAAAATCTTCACCCAGTCACGCACACTTGGCGCTATGCTGGATTCCCACAAACATTTTGTGTTCGTGAGTTTTTATAAAACGTTGACAATTATAATTCGGAAATGTGAAAATCCTTTTAGCATTTCTATATTAAAGCTACATACATTTGAATGGCGCATTTCGGTCGGCGTCTCTCTATATACTTGATGCAATTAACATTTGTCTATTGTATATCTCGCATCTTCTCACCATTTCAGTTTTGTTTATCGAGCTTAAAGCTTCATGGCTGGACTATTTCATTTCTTTGTTTCGAGCAGTACATTTGTTATTCGTTATTGACAGCTGTTTGCATACCAAACCCGATAAAGCCAATAGGACCATACAAGGCATCGTGTGGTTACAGATAAATCTCCATATTATATTACTGCAGATTGTCAGTCAATGTATTATCTCCTTTCGTGGAATTCTGTTTCATGGAGAGAAAAATTCCAGGGAGAATAATTTGTGTGAAAGACTGTGGCTTGTGACTGTCGCGCGACTTTTAATATAGACAGTCCATTTTGTACAGATCTTTTGTTTTTTCGCTATTTCGATATAGCAGGAATAAATTGAGAAAACATGAAACCATTGTGTTTAGTATTATTACATTTATAAAACTATATGTAAGTGTTTAAAAGTGTGCTCCTATCTGGTATTTAGCCTTTTTCTTCAGCACAAACACGTATTGATAAAAACAAAGGCTCTGATGAAAGTCGTCATCAAGCCAAAATAAAGAACAAAATTGACGTAGTGGCTAAGTGCTACTCTTTTCCATCGTTGGAACAAATCGTACATGTGTTTGGTTTTCCGTATCGCGAATGTAAGTAGCACCTGTTTTCATTTGTTAACATTTCCTGCTTTTTCTCACTATCGATTTAAATATATCACTGCACAGCAATTTGTTTGATGAGAGGACAATTCGTGCCTTAGGCTAAGCCAATTGATGCTTACTGTGTCCATAACTAGATATGACGTCTGCGTTATAATAAGGCTAATGATCTCATGTCGGCCCGCAGTCCACATTATATCCATTCACAGTTAAGCCCAGCGGAGCTTAGTCCCAGTGGTTTTCCAAATTAAAAGAACCCTTCTGTTAGTGTGAAAAAATACAAGCAAATATAGCGGGAGAAGGGCTAATCTGATCTTAGTTTGACTGACGTATAGCTTGCTGCCTCCGAGGGGAATTTGTATTGATATCACTGGATGTTATAAAACCCCGACCGCCACAGTTTTCACGATGGAAAAGTGTTATTATACATTGTGAGCCAAGTGTTAAATGATTTATCACTGAAATGAATATATATTCTCAAACTCTCCTCAACAGAAATAATTACATGAAGACACCAGCACGATCTTAGCGTATAACGTACTGTCGATTGTATGCAGTTTTTTTAAAAATGAGACTTTTCCCGTTTTCTGATATCGTCTTAGAGTAGACGGTCGGCAATTAGACGGGTGTGTTCCTTAATTGGAGATAAAAATTCGATGAAAAAATCACTATTTGTCATTACAAAGTTGTTAATGCCAGACAAACAGCAGACGGTGTGTCAGAGGTCTCTATCACTTGGGCTTCATTTGTACGGCTGCTTGGTGTTGATTATCTCTGTAACTGACATGATTGTGGTCCGCTAGGTAAACGCGGACTGGCGAGTTCTCGATGCCACCATTGTTTACCAGTCTAATCACCGTAAGTAAAACCAGACTGAACGTAATCAGGAGTGTAAAGGTTAACCCAATCACATCATGTGTCTCAAAGGTATTCTAAATCAATGTAACGCTAGTCCTAGATAAAATGTAGCTATGTGTGGTGAAATCGTGTCACAACATTGTAGCTTTCCAGACAAATTTAAATATATCCCGTACGGAACATGCACACATTCTGTCCTAAACTGACATAATTATATGGGTTGTTTTGAATCAAAAACACTTGTGACACTAGTCTGTCATAAATACGTATATTCCTGAAGATCAGAAAACCAACCGATGGAATAGAACCACCAGGTTAATAGCTGATAGCCAGTAACACAACATTCGAACGTTCAGGGGCTTACCCGAACTCCAGTACTTCCGCTCAAGGGAGAACTGAACCATCGTTAATGGATGTGACGAGAACGCAGTGCACCATAACAATATTCTTTCCCCTAAGTGTGGCGTAGACTTGCACTCCGTCACATGACTCCTTCCGATTAACTTTCCTCTAAGTGTGGCGTATACTAGCACTCCGTCACAGGACTATCTCGGATTAACTTTCCCCTAAGTATGGCGTATACTACCAATCCGTCACAGGACTCTCTTGGATTAACTTCCCCTATGTGTGGCGTATATAGCACTCCGTCACAGGACTCCTTCCGATTAACTTTCCCCTAAGTGTGGCGTATACTAGCAGTCTGTCACAGGACTGTCTCGGATTAACTTCCCCCAAGTGTGGTGTATACTAGCACTCCGTCACAGGACTATCTCGGATTAACTTTCCCCTAAGTATGGCGTATACCACCAATCCGTCACAGGACTCCCTCGGATTAACTTCCCCTAAGTATGGCGTATACAAGCACTTCGCCACATGACCTCCTCGGGTGAATATTTCATGGCACTGCATGACGGCACAAGCTTCAGACTGCGTTACAAAGCTAGCTGACAATTTACGGTAAGGAAATGGCATAAACACATGTCGTAAAGTCATATGGTGTTCTTGCAAAAAAAAACCCTACTATTTAAGATCTTATATCGATAACTATTGGGTTCATGCGTGTCGTGATAACAAAGTCAGGCAGTGTGAATTCTGTATGAGTCTAATTTATTCACAAGAAACCACGACAACGTAAACAAACAAAACGTGCGCGTAGCAAACGGATCTCATGCAATCTGGAAATTTCTCATATTAAGATTGACATATGAATAAATGAAAATGAAAAAATCGCTTTAAAGTTTAAATAAATAATCACTACTTTATATTGAATAAATGAAGCGAGAAATATTTCCTTGCCCCCACCGGTTATCACTACGATTCATGTGTTGATGTCTACCCTTCAACTTGCAATTTCTTACTTATTTGTCTTATTGGCATGTACATTCAATTGAATGATTTATGCCAGAATATGCAATGTCGTTTGTATAAACACGAAATTGTATTTTCGTTAGAAACACGAAATTGTAAAACGAAATCCATTAATTGTTAAATATATTTCAATAATGGCAATTCATAGGCTAAAACATTATAGATTGTTATCTAATTTTAGGGATGTACGAGATGGATCACGTGCTATAGACATCTATGACAAGATGTAAGTAAATGCGTTAAGATGAAGAAGTAGTAACCACATCTAAACGACTTAATTCCCAAAGTAGAGTAAACTTACAACTCCAATAAAAGATACACATGGATACATGGTGATTTAATATTTCGGTTTATTTTAAAACCATGGTCAAGAAACAATCT
>JAQQZZ010038085.1:0-10495 GCA_030265115.1 Mopalia vespertina | reverse complement strand
ACAGATACACATAGTGACTAGCTTTGACAGGCAGAAAAACACATACTGACTTGAATTAATACAGCGAGAGGAAAAAACGAAAAAAAAAAAAACAATCAGTTCTCATAAAAAGCCATATTGACAACGGGTTTGGTAGCGGTGTAGCAGTGACGTTCTGTGTAAAATTGACCTTGCCACACATATGTGTAAGCATACCTCCAACGACCTGCTAAACTCTTCTTTGGCTTTGTCTCAGCGCAAAGGGTAGCTGCATGTTTGACCCTATTAATGAAGACCAACAAGCAGTCTGTAAACATGAACAAAACTTTTTGGAATATATGCGATCTACATTTGATCGCCAAGACAGCAGGAAACCGTACAAATCTCCGTTATTTATGGCACTATTGTCTTATCGTTGTCAGCCTTTAATCCTTCTCGACATTCTTATGCTTTAAAAGAGGGGAAAAGAAAACCTTCCGAGGAACAAAAATAGAAAGAACACACCCTGATGTAATTACTATCACACTAGGAATAGTTTCAAACAGTCAAGAGAATAATAAATCACCCCCCAAAACCGCATGCATTATTATGGTTAAATAAATCTGCAACGGATGACCGCCATGTTTTGAATGTGAAGACCACAAGGGGAAACCAGATATGTCAGGAAAAGTCAATTTTTCAAAAACTGACAAACAAAGTTTCCAGATTTTGGTGGACTGTTATATAGCTGTCATATAGATTTGTTCGAGAACAAGGGAGAATCATCATTGGCCCTACAAATTAATAATGTAGCATTTACTATAAGCCTCTTTGATATTTGATTTGAGAGCAGACATCACTGGTTATTCCCTTGTTTAATAATTGTCATGCAATTATAACCCATAATGTGTAGAGAATTCATGCTTGTTGTTTACTTGCATACATTACATGACTTTGCTGATCACAGATTATTTCTATCCCACTTTCTCCCGTTATATTTGCGTTTTGTCCGGCTTGTCAGTCACGTCAGGACAACCGTCTCCTAGGTCCGCCATTCTCCACTAACAACTGTATCAAATGATCAAAAATTAGCATTTGATTGGACGAGAGGGAGATAAACATGAGTAAAGAATTGACAATTCTGGTTTTCTCCTTATTCAGCTTTGACGACACTATATTTTTCATTCCACGGCTAACCTTTATACCATAAAAAAATATGTGAAACCCGTGCTTTTCGGTAAAATAATTGGCTGGTGCAATAACCTTGAAATTTATAACAAGTGGCATCTCTGGTTTTCCCCTTGTGGTCTTCATGTATGTGAGGCTAAAGACAACTATTTATCTCCCTTACACACTCTGTGTTTTAATTTAATCAGCTTTGAATTTTTTTTGCTAATAGACCGCCCCGAAAAGAACATATTAATATATTTGAAATAAAGGATTATCTTTACATGACGGATTGCTGGTGTTTCTAGCGTAACGTTCAGTGTGCTTCCTTGTGACATATACAGGGCCGCCAAGATCATTTTTGGGCCCAAAGGTAAAAGGGAAGTTGGCCTCCCTGAGGCTCATCTTCTAATACATCATCAAGGGCCTTATAAGGTGTCCCCTTCCTGAAACTTGGGTCTTGTTTCCCCCTCCTTAAAACATTGTACATTTTCTAGAAATGTCGCAATGTTCGAAACGGACTTCCATATATTTTAACAACTGTTGGCTGTTACATATACTAAACTTTTAAACTAAGCAGGGCAAATCGTTAACGCACTAAAATATGTGTAAAAACGCACTGAAATTAAAAATGTGTATACTTGGTAACCACCATATTTTATGGGCTATACGGGCTTCCATATATACCTTACTCATTTACACAACATAGCTACACAGTCATTTATCACGTAAAAACAAAGTCATCTTAGGTGGGAGCTAGCCTCCGTCGGCCATTGCTCTATGTTAACTGACCAACTGAAATAGCACTGTTGTCGGACAATCCACATGGCTGCCGTAGTTCTGGTTCAGTTTATAAAGACAACTAGCTTGCAACCCATATTCCTCTTACAAATTACTATGAAATAAACACTGCAGCACCTCATTGGCTCTAAGAATGGGATCAGAGCGGTTACATACCTGTACAGGTGAACACAATCTGTATTTAAGATTGTGTGTATTCTACAGCTGATCGCCTAGACAGCAGGAAGCCGAATGAGGCTACACATCGATTAAAACACTTACGCGGTATAAATACATAGCACAGTAGGCCTACTAGTAGGGGGATCACCGATTTTCTTAAAATTTATTTTTCAAGGGAAAAAAATGTGAAACATCTTTTCAATGAACACCAGATGATACATATCATATGTTTTCAAACTGAAAAGTCTCGAAACCTGAAGAATAAACTGTTTTTCCCTTCTGAAAAATAAATTTAATGATTGACAATAGAAAACAGGTGTAGTTATGTCCTATAAAAAATAAAATATAATCAATTAAAATAATGAGATCGAACACATTGGTATGCTTAAACTTTCCTAAAACTTAACATTACTAGAATTGTTATAAAAAAAATTGGGCCCTATATCTGCTGTTACAGCTGAAAAATCATAATTTGAAAACTTCTTAAAATGATGCCAAAAGCTCAAAATGGCTGGAAGTTTTCAACGGATGGAGGTAAAATAATGATCCAATGAGGTCATAACCCGGTGAATATTTACAACGTGATGAATATAAGCCAGATAACACTTTCGAGTGCGCATGTCCCATCCGGGTCTCCGAGAAGATAAAAACAAGCACATGGCTACGCTTTTGCAATGACACCTTGCTGAAGTGGGGCTTTGTTTTAATATTTCTGGACATAATTCCACAGAGAATAATGTGTATAGGTGGTTTAAATTTTTTTGAAAATACATGTAGGCCTATGCATGCAAGTCATCCTCAACACTTTTACTAATATTTTATTTCTGAAATAGTTTTTAACATGACACCAGAATTTCAATTTTCTTTAAAGTGTTTCAGTATAGTGAATATATAAGCTAAATTTAGGTAATAAATACTAGTAGTGAATAATAACAATTGCTAAGACTTTTTTTAGGTATATTTTTATTCAGAATAAAGAAAGTAGGACTGATAAATATATATTGTTGAATTTGTACAAACAGATATAAAAGTCAAACTGAATGCTGGTAGTGATATAAACTGATCCTTGTCACAGTTACCTGATGTGTAAATAGTAACTTACTATTCATTATTGGAAAACAAACTGCATGATAATTTGCCCATTGTAAAAATTGTTGTATCCTTCAGGCATCTTCTCATGTACCAGTAATTCCTGGATTTGAATGGGTTTATTATTTGATTAATATTTAACGCCATACTCAAAGGTATTTCCTACATTTTAATATGACAAATTTCGCGCGTGGTTTAAATCAGTCATAGTTTTCATTATCAATTCCCATGGTTGACGCGAATTTTTCGTAGGCGTGTGTGTGTCGGGGGGGGGATCAGATGAACGCCGCTTGAGACGGTATTGAGTAGACAAAATGTTCGTGTTTTTTCTGTTCTCCGTTACAGCCAGTACTTAACCTTACAACCCTTTAAACCATTGTACAATAATTGTGCTATATGCATGACTATATTGTTCACATAATGGAGAAAATAACATATGTACTTGATATTATATTTTCAGAGAGAAATGTTTGTCTGCATCCTCTGTATTCGAACATTACATAAATAAAGAATGAAAAAAACCATTATATTTGTATGAGGAAAGGTCCCTGGCTGGATTAATCTGGCCAACCGATCGGTGTAACACACAGACTACACGTATAACACACAAAACATTCAAACACAAAAGATTTTAAACTGTTTAGTGAACAAAAACCAGATCAACATGAAACTCATTTTGGCTGATTCAGTGGTCAATGTGAAGACAATGCTATTAGGAAGAGAGAAACTAGCCTGTCCCTGTAATAATCATTAGGGCCTACCAGTTAGCTCGAATTTCGCCATAGCATTGCCTTTATGGTGAGACCGGTAGATTGTTATCTCCTTTCACAATACACCACACACATTCTATTGTTAATTTGTGTAATGTTGCCTATGTTTGCGTGACTCATTGTTTGCATTTAGTCGGATGTGTATTAGAACTATTCTCCGATTGATATGCAGTCCCATAGGTGCTTTTTAGCCACAATTTCATGTCAGTAACGTTATCCGTAGGGATTGTGTTAAATCTCCTTCTAATGGATTGATTCAAGCTATTGCCGATGGAATCCAATACTGACAGAAATCTTTTCCACCCCATTAAGATCAATTTATAAAGGCGGAAGCTAGTATTCAAATATGTTATTGAAAACAGTAGGCTCATGGTTTCACTGATTTCCATTAACACATACAATATGTAAATCGCAAGGGATTGTTGAATAAGGGCGTTGCTGGCTTTCTATCTTTAGCGACCTCAAATTTCTGTAATCTATGTTACCATTTGACGGCTTTATCTTGAGAACAGTGAAAGCAGTACGTAATGCTGGCAAGAACTTGTTTCCTTGTGGATAATGGTTCAAATGATAAATATATATTCATGTATATTTAAAGCAGTTTTATCGTGACTGTGATTATTTATTGAAATATCTATGTTTTATTCAGTCAGTCAAACCATTCAGGCAGGAATTGTTTCACCTTATGTTTTGTTTGCAGCGGGAAAACTGTGGGAGCCCACGCACAGCTATATAGAAGGAGTGAGTGTGTGCATATGTTTGGTGATGGAGACCATAAACGATACCTTGGGGTCTATCCAGCCTTACCAACCTTACCACAGGTTTACCGAACCTGTAAATAACGCAATCCTTATCGTTGCCTTGATAATTATCATTGGAGGAATTATGGGAAACCTGCTCGTTCTGCTGGTCGTAATCCGAGCACCGGCCATGCGCAGTCCGATGTACTTATGTCTGTCTAGTTTGAGTGTTTCTGATCTGCTGGTTTTACTAATTACTCCGATCATTCCTCTGTCTACATTGTTCAACGACCCACCACTCATACTAGGAGAGTTTTTCTGTAAGCATATCCTTTTATAGAGCATTTAAAAAAACCAACCAACCAAACTCATTGTATTCACCAAATATGCTTCACGTATTACTCCATTTTTTTTTTCGAACGCACTCATTTTCGCACCTCGCATCCAAACAGAGTATGATACTCAATTGTTTTGCATCTGTGGAGCGATTTACCTGCTCGGCGTGTTGCAAGTTAATTGTTACACTGTGTCCGCTTTTCGTTATAATAATCTAGATTTTGACCAGCATAATATTGACGATTTGTAACAGAATCAAGTGATTGAATAAACAGAAACTGACTCAAATCAATTAATGGACAAAAACGGATGCAACTGAATAAATTGAATGAACTGAAACTGTCTCAACTCATTAAATGAACTGAAACTGTCTCAGCTCATTGAATGAACTGAAACTGTCTCAACGCATTGAATGGATTGAAACTGTATCAGCTCATTGAATGGGCAGAAACTGTCTCAACTCGTTGAATGACCAGAAACTGACTCAACTCATTAAATGAACTGAGACTGTCTCAAATCATTGAATGAACTGAAACTGTCTCAAATCATTGAATGAACTGAAACTGTCTCAACTCATTGAATGAACTGAAACTGTCTCAACTCCTTGAATGACCAGAAACTGACTCAACTCATTAAATGAACTGAGACTGTCTCAACTCATTAAATGAACTGAGACTGTCTCAAATCATTGAATGAACTGAAACTGTCTCAACTCATTGAATGAACTGAAACTGACTCAACTCATTGAATGAACTGAAACTGACTCAACTCATTAAATGAACTGAAACTGACTCAACTCATTGAATGGACTGAAACTGACTCAACTCATTGAATGAACAGAAACTGACTCAACTCATTAAATGAACAGAAACTGATTCAACTCATTGAATGAACAGAAACAGACTCAACTCATTGAATGGACAGAAACTGACTCAACTCATTGAATAGACAGAAGCTAATTCAACTCATTGATTGAGCAGAAGCTGATTCAACTAATTGAAGGATCGGGAGCTGATTCAACTCAGTGAAGAAATAGGAGCAGATTCAACTCATTGAAGGAACAGGAGCTGATTCAACTCATCGAATGGACAGAAGCTGGTTCAACTCATTGAAGGAACAGTTGCTGATTCAAATCATTGAAGGAACAGGAACTGATTCAACTCATTGAAGGAATAGGAGCAGATTCAACTCATTGAAGGAACAGGAGCTGATTTAACTCATTGAAGGAACATAAGCTGATTCAACTCATTGAATAGACAGAAGCTTGTTCAACTCATTGAATGGACAGAAGCTGGTTCAACTCATTGAAAGGGCAGGAGCTAATTGAACTCATTGAATGGAGAGAAGCTGATTCAACTCACTTTATAGACAGAAGCTGATTCAACTAATTGAATGAACAGAAGCCAATTCAACTCATTGAAGGAACTGTTTCAACTTATTAATGGAACAGGAGCTGATTGAAGGAAGCTGATTCAACTCCTTAAATGGTCAGACGCTAATTCAACTCATTTAATGGACAGAAGTTTATTCAACTCATTGAAGGAACAGAAGCTCATTCAACTCATTGAATGCATGGAAGCTAATTCAACTCATTGAAGGAACAGAATCTAATTGAACTCATTGAATGAAGAGAAGCTAATTCAACTCATTGTATGAACAGAAGTTGATTCAACTCATTAAAGGAACAGAAGGTGATTTAACTCATTGAAGGAACAGAAGCTAATCCAACTCAATGAAGGAACAGAAACTGATTCAACTCATTGAAGGAACAGAAGCTAATTCAACCCATTGAAGGAACAGGAACTGATTCAACTCATTGAATGGACAGGAGCCTTCAACTCATGGAAGGAGCAGGAGTTGATTCAACTCATTGAAGGAACATAAGCTGGTTTAACTCATTGAAGGAACAGGAGCTGAATCATCTCATTGAAGGAACAGGAGGTGATTTAACTCATTGCATGGACAGAAACTGATTCAACTCATTGAAGGAACAGAAGCTGGTTCAACTTATTAAAGGAACAGTAGCTGATTCATCTCACTGAAGGGACAGGGGCTGATCCAACTCATTGAAGGAAGAGAAGCTGGTTCAATTCATTGAAGAAACAGGAGCTGGTTCATTTCATTGAAAGAACAGGAGCTGATTGATCTCATTGAAGGAACAGAAGCTGATTCAACTCATCGCAGGAACAGAAGCGAATTCAACTCATCGCAGGAACAGAAGCTAATTCAACTGATTGAAGGAACAGAAGCTAATTCAACTGTTTGAATGACCATGAACTGATTCATCTCATTGAAGGAACAGAAGCTGATTCAATTCATTGAATGAACAGGAGCTGATTCAACTCATTGAATGGTCAGAAGCTGATTCAACTCATTGAAGACACATGAACTGATTCAACCCAATTGAATGAACAGGAGCTGATTCAACTCATTGAAGGAACAAGAGCTGATTCAACTCATTGAAGGAACCTGAGCTGATTCAACTCATTGAAAAAAAAACAGGAGCTGATTCAACTCATTAAGGAACAGAAGCTGATTCAACTCATTGAAGGAACAGGAGCTGATTCAATTTATTAATGGAACAGGAGCTGATTCAACCCATTGAAGGAACATGAGCTGATTCAACCCATTGAAGGAACATGAGCTGATTCAACTCATTGAAGGAACAGAAGCAGGTTCAACTCATTGAAGGATCAGGAGCTGACTCATCTAATTGAAGGAACAGGAGCTGATTCATCTCTTTGAAGGAACTGGAGCTGATTTAACTCATTGAATGGAAGAGAAGCTGATTCAACTCATTGAAGGAACAGGAGCTGATTCAACTCATTGAATGGACAGGAGCTGATTCATCTTATTGAACAAACAGGAGCTAATTCAACTCATTGAAGGGACAGAAGCTGATTCAACTAATTGAAGGATTGGGAGCTGATTCAAGTCATTGAAGGAATAGGAGCTGATTCAACTTATTGAATGAACAGGAGCTGATTCAACTCATCAAAGGAGCTGTAGCTGATTCAACTCATAGAGGAACAGAAGTTGGTTTAACTAGTGAAGAAACAGGAGCGGATTCATCTCATTGAAGGAACAGGAGGTGATTTAACTCATTGCACGGACAGAAACTGATTCATCTCATTGAAGGAACAGAAGCTGATTCAACTCATTGCAGTAACAGAAGCTGATTTAACTCATTGAAGTAACAGGAGCTGATTCATCTCATTGGAGAAGCTGGTTCAACTCATTGAAGTACCAGAAACTGGTTCAACTGATTGGAGGAACAGTAACTGATTCATCTCACTGAAAGAAGAGAAGCTGGTTCAACTCATTGAGGGAACAGAAGCTGATTCATCTCATTGAAGGAACAGGAGCTGATTTAACTCATTGAAGGAACAGAAGCTGATGCAACTCATCGCAGGAACAGAAGCTAATTCAACTGATTGAAAGAACAGAAGCTTATTCAACTCTTGGAATGACCATGAGCTGATTCATCTCATTGAAGGAACAGGAGCTGACTCATCTAATTGGAGGAACAGTAACTGATTCATCTCACTTAAAGAAGAGAAGCTGGTTCAACTCATTGAGGGAACAGAAGCTGATTCATCTCTTTGAAGGAACTGGAGCTGATTTAACTCATTGAAGGAACAGGAGCTGATTCAACTCATTGAACGAACAGGAGCTAATTCAACTCATTGAAGGGACAGGAGCTGATTCAACTCATTGAAGGAATAGGAGCTGATTTAACTTATTGAAGGAACAGGAGCTGATTCAACTCATCGAAGGAGCAGGAGCTGATTCAACTCATAGAGGAACAGAAGTTGGTTCATCTCATTGAAGGAACAGGAGGTGATTTAACTCATTGCATGGAAAGAAACTTATTCATCTCATTGAAGGAACAGAAGCTGATTTAACTCATTGAAGTAACAGTAACTGGTTCATCTCACTGAAGGAACAGTAACTGATTCATCTCACTGAAGGAAGAGAAGCTGGTTCAACTCATTGAGGGAACAGAATTTGATTCATCTCATTGAAGGAACAGGGGCTGATTTAACTGATTGAAAGAACAGAAGCTATATCAACTCTTCGAATGACCATGAGCTGATGCATCTCATTGAAAGAACAGAAGCTGATTTAACTTAATGAATGAACATGAACTGATTCAACTCATTTAAGGAACAGTAGCTGTTTCAACTCATTGACGGAACAGGAGCTGATTCAACTCATTGAAGGAACAGGAGCTGATTCAACTCATTGAAGGAACATGAGCTGATCCAACTCGTTGGCGGATCAGGAGCTGATTCAACTCATTGAAGGAACAGGAGCTGGTTCAACTGATTAAAGAAACAGGAGCTGATTCAACCCATTGAAGGAACAGGAGCTGATTCAACTGATTAAAGGAACAGGAGCTGATTCAACTCATTGAAGGAACAGGAGCTGATTCAACTGATTAAAGGAACAGGAGCTGATTCAACCCATTGAAGGAACAGGAGCTGATTCATCTCTTGGAAGGAACTGGAGCTGATTTAACTCATTGAATGGACAGAAGCTGATTGAACTCATTGAAGGAACTGAAGCTAATTGAACTTATTGAAGGAACACAAGCTGATTCAAATTATTGAATGGACAGAAATGGACTCAACTCATTGAATGAACAGAAGCTGATTCAACTCATTGAATTAACAGAAGCTGATTCAACTCATTGCAGTAACAGAAGCTGATTTAACTCATTGAAGTAAAAGGAGCTGATTCAACTCATTGGAGGAACATAAACTGGTTCAACTCATTGAAGGAACAGTAACTGATTCATCTCATTGAAGGAAGAGAAGCTGATTCAACTCATTGAATTAACAGAAGGTAATTCAACTTATTGGAGATACACAAACTGATTAAACTCATTGAGGGAACAGGAACTGATTCAAGTCATTTGATATACTGAATCACTGGTGAACTGAACCTGAATCAATTCTATGAATAAACCTAAACTGAATTAGCTAATAGAATAGACAGAACCCGAGTCACATAAATAACTTCATGGCTAAACAGAAACCGAACCAATTCGTCGGACCGACAGCAAGTGAAAAGTCTGTATGGATGCTCGAAAACTAAATGAACTCATCGAATGGACAGTAACCGACTCGACTCACTAAAGGGACCGAGAGTGAATGCACCAGTTGAATGACACTGATTCTAAAGATATTTGTATAGAAACTAGTACCGCTATCAAGAGCATGGTAATTCAATACGCTTATGGATAACAATTTAGCTTGAATTCTCACTAATATTGACGCATACCGGAATAGTTATGTAGGCTTTAATGGAACACAATTTCTCAGTGACATTTGACACAGATACTAGAACCGATATGAAGACTTTCTCTGTTTATTATTGACATAAATACAAGAAACATTATTTAGACTTTTATGGATAACAATTCTCTATTCCTTAGTGACCTTTGACATAGATACTAGAACCATTATTTAG
>JAQQZZ010038063.1:0-10496 GCA_030265115.1 Mopalia vespertina | reverse complement strand
TCAATAAACAGGCGAGAAAACGGAACCCTTAGCATTGATCCGCTTTGAGTATCAAATATGACAAACCTGTTAAAGTATTGTTAATCTGTTCTGTTTCTCTTAACAGCACGAGTATCTATTATTGCGGAACATGTTTTCCAAAAGATTGTCACTTACGTACCACCATACTTACAATTAAATTGGTTTTTTTTACACACTTCACGTACACGTCGAGGAGTCCTTTTCGATTTTAATTTTTAAAAAAAAATAAGATTTTGCTGCATGCGTCATCAGATGTAAAACTGATTTAATATATGATGACGAGATGCCCATGTCAGTTCAGTTAGTCCATTTGCTGACCTTCTCATTTCGATTTGACACTTTGTTAAGGTTTACTCTGAATTTAGCTGCGGAGTTATCTAATTGAGCACATACTTTGGTTTCTGGTTATGCATCGAAACCTATTTACTAACAGTTATTTGTTGTTAATTCGACAACTCGACTAACTCTGGACCCTGAGGCAGATCTGAATAAAACAAATATAGAAACATAGATATTTTCGTTATTTTGGCATAACAGTTTCTCGTTGAGGGTCGTGGGTTCGATTGCCGGACGGGGCTCAACTTGCATTTTTTTCTGAACTAGAAAAACAAGAAAGCGTTATTCCAAAACGGAATTACTGTTAAATTTCACTTTCGAAAAGACACAAAAATCATAGATGATTGTCAAACATCATATTTAACACGCTTCATGTCCACATAAATTTTGTTTGCTCGCTTGACAGGGGTCCAACGTCGTACTTAAGCGTATTTGACTTATAATACACATGAAGGACAGTCGATTGAAGTGTGTATTCGGCCATACTTACATACGGTAAAAAAAACCATCATGAAACCACAACAGCGAGTGCCAGAGATGTGTTATTCCGTTATATACCTCAGGACCACAGGTAGACTTGAACTCTTGTGGTTCATCAATGGAGAATTACGTATCCTACTCAAATTTACCGTTCACGGTCTCGAGTCCGTTTATCGACCATCAGGTATATGAGGGAGTCACACGATGTGGCTCTGACAATGTGGCTACCAGGTTTCCTTCCGGTTTTCCACCGTAAGTAAGCAAGGAACAGTGCGAACTGTATAGGCCTACAGTCCGTTGTTATATGAGCGAAAAACCCTTGAGGACGACGTTAAAGCCCAATCAAACAAACCGATGTTGAGTAGACATAGTTTCTGAGAAGAAAACTAGGCGTCAATAGTGCAAATCCTGTCAACCATAGTTCAGTATTAAAATGATTTGATTAAACGGGCTCATTGGCTCTCTGAAACGTAAATACATTCCAAGATTTGTCACACTGACTCTACTAAGCACTGGAAGAACATTATGTTTCGGGCCGAGCACAACAGATTACTATAAGTAGCTGTTTTCGTGTTAATAATTGTTATCGGGGTACATCGCCTCATAAAAGTGAATGACCTTGAGATATGGCGTTAAACGCCAATGAATCTTATCTCATTTGTCTAGTTTGTGTTACCTGGTTCTGAGAAGCATGGAGCCACAGGCAGGGCCATATCTACATGGTAGCCAAGTGTCTCCACCGTCTGAACTCATCTCCATCGTCAACCCGGGATACACAGAGTTTGTCTCCAATACACCATTCACTATCCTGTTAGTTAAAAAACACAAATTTCTGACTCATTAGATATTTTGGAATGCCTTAAGATATCACAGTTTTGTGAAAGTTTTCCTCGATTCATTTTATGTATCACACGTGTAGCCCCAATGGCAATTAAGCATGTGAAGGCAATTCGCTAAAGGTGCATTCTCACGGTGCGATTTGTAGTGACAACTATTGGTGATTCTCCATATTTACGTATTTTTGATTGGTCGACAGTTTCGAACGTTTTCATCGGCCAATTAAAATGCTGCAAATAAGTCTCAACTACAAATCACCTCATGCGAATGCGCTTTCAACAAGATAATAAGCTGCATCGTATTTTCCATTTTTAGTTTTGATACTGATTGGTTAATGAGTTCACGTATTGTTATATTCTTCTATTATTGTTTCCATGCACTGTTGTATTTTCAGGTTGCTACGAAGCCTGCACGGGTTTTATGCCCGTATGTCTGCCTCGAAATAAATACAATAAAAATAAATAAAACTGTTCTTCTCAAATTTGTTTGATTTACCACGCCAAATCCTGATTTGTCAGCTGCCTGTCAAATGATAGTTCACGTCAACGATGATTCGTTAGATGATTTACCTGGCACCCGGTGGTGGAACACGATAGCGTATACCCAGCCTATCTAATCTCAGCAACTCCTTGTGACCAAGCATACTGACAAAACTATCCCAATCAAGATCCCGTTGTCTCTCGCGCTCACGCGAATCTCGTATTAGTTCCCATGATCCTTTATGCCAAGCTCTTTCTGCCATTGCCAGCATGCGCGGAAAGATCATGTAATTCATTTCTTCCTCTGTTCGTATAGTTTCTGACCACACCAGAGCTTGAAGTCCTATTTGTAAATCATCACGAAGATAGAAAATACCAATATTAACTTTCTATTAGCATTTAGCAACAGCCTTTAAATAACGTAAACACAGTATGTCTTTATATTTTAAACTTAAAGTATGGTATACATGGCTTTATTATAGGTCTTTACTTGTGCTTTTGTGAAAGCGTAATAAAGTCTATCGCACTCATAAGAAATAATAATTAGAAATATATGGTAACTTTGATTGTTATGGGTTGTTCTTGTCAATTAAATATCAGAGTAAAGCGGTTGTACTGCTTTGTGTAACTTTATCAAAGGGGCACAACTGCTGTCTGGTAGGATATGCTTACGTTTGTTTGTTACTAGTGGTGTCAAGTGTGTTTTCCTTCACCCATTGGGCTGACACACCGTCATATGAGTGAAATAACCACAAGCACAGCGTTAAATCCCAACCAACCAACCAACCAACCAACCAACCAAACAAACAAATATTAATAGATGGAATGCTAAAAAAAATTTTTTTAAATGAATTCGACAAAGTAAATAAGGCTTGTAGAGTAATATTACAACTCCGATAAAAGATACACAAAGATTGGAGGTGTAAGTTTACTCTACTTTGTGAAACTCGTCAGTAGGAATAATGCTATAAATAAGGTTAAATTTGTGCCTATAATCATATGTTTTTTGGGCTATCACCTTGTATGTTTTCAGGCCGCCTAAGTGGCACACATCGACTGCCATCGGTTCCACACAAATCCTGTTTATTGAACGGAGCACCAGACGTTGTGACGTCAGCGTTGTCATAGAAACTGTCTGGTAAATATCCGAAAACCTTCTTTGTATCAATGAATCGTCCCGCCCAGTAAAAACCTCTCTCCTCCGGATCGGGTTCGTAAGGGTGATCAAAGAATAAGTGACTGGAGTGACAAAGGACAACCTGCGACATTTGAGGAAAAATGGCTGGAGAAACGGGATAGTGTGATTTAATCGAAAGAATTGAAAATGTTCCAAAAAGTTTGTTAAAATTGTTGTGTTACAAAATTGGACAATTCAGATAAAATACAATTCAGATGAATATGTTTCACTGTGTAAAAATTGTATTGCCCCGTCTTTGTTCATACATCGACAATTTTATGAACTTATATTATTACAAAAGTGTTTACATTCAGATGTAGACTGATCGTATCTGGTCGATCAAGTGTGTTCCAACTGCCCTAGTGGACATTTGTGGACAGCAGACGATTTTAAACCGTTAAATTACAAAATAAATGCTAGAAAACATGCTTTTTTAATCGTTTAATGTGATCTTTTAATAACTTAGCAAATGTCTGTGACATTTCGAAATCCGAAATCAGCTCTATTTTAAACATCCTGTTACTTACTCTTACCAACACATTTGTCTAATTTTTGCTCTTTTTTAATCTCTTTAATTTTAAAAATATCTTTATTAATTTGAAATTAATTGTATAAAACCCTCAATTTTGTTGACTCCAGATCCTAGTTCTTGATATCAGATCTCATTGTTTATTGTTACCTATTATCAGACATGCATGTGGGTCACTGGCCTGTAAGTTTATGAAATAAATACAATACAAATTTATAGAGGCCCTATGCTATGTGAGTATTGTTTGTTTTACTTTTGGGAAATAATACGGAAAAAAAAACGAAAAAGGATCTTGAGCACAACTATTTTGATAATATTATGTCAAAGAATTTTAACGGCTTGCAGTATATCTTTGAAATAACAGCCAGACGTTATATGTGGGAGAAACTGGAGATCCAGCCTTTGTTGTGATTTGTCTTTAATTGAGCGACCGAAAAAAATATGCGGTTCCTAGCTTTTCATAACTCTACCTGAAATCCGGCATTAGCCATAGTGTAAGCCCGTGTCGCTCCACCCCACTCCCATACGTTATTGCCGGCGTAGCCTGTCACGACGTTATTCTGCATTCTAGCTCTGTCGAAAGCATTTGAGTTTTTATCCATAATACCCCACCACCAAGCTCCAAGGTCAAGGCCATGGTTCGCCGTGATGTCGGAAACCCGGTAGGTGAAATACCTTTTCAAACCTTCCACGCCGTTGACTTCTGGGTGTTGCCTGAAAAACTCTCGACACTTGGAGGAATTTGACCAAGCACCGGGGACTTCATCTCCCCCGAAATGAAACACTTTCAGGGGCTGGATGTCTCTGTGGAGCGCAATCATCTGCCGTACCAAATAATCAATGTACTTGTAAGTCGACTCGATGCAAGGATTTATGGTGTTGTCGTTGAAACCTTGGATAGATAAATATCGAGTTTCGTCGTTGAGATCGGAGAGTAGAAACTCTTGAGCGCCGATGGCATTCCCTGATCCAAGAAGCCTCTGGCTGCGATGCTCCATGGCTTTTACGGCAGCGCGACTGTGCCCAGGCATATCGAATTCAGGAATGACTTCGATGAACCTATCCTTAGCATACTGTAAAATCTCCTGGTAATCTTCCACTGAATAGAACCCACTACCACCGGTCTGGTTGGTTGGACCTGACCCAAGCTGAGGTACTAAACACTTAGTCAGATCGTCACATCTTTGAGATCCATACTGAAATATTGAATAACAATTAAGTCAGCTAAATCTTCTTGTAGTCTCGGTTTTTAACACTGTGTTTTAAAATGGAAATAAACAGATCATAAAGTTCTGTTCAAGTTAGCCCAGTAGAAGATGGTGTCATTTCAAAGAATGGCTGTAGGTTTTAAAGGACCTGCCGCTTTATGATGTTCATATTGTCTGCAAATATGGCAAATCATGGAAAAAATCCATTAGACCTAAGTTCGTCACTTGCAAATGTCCGACTAGTCCATGCGTATCCGAAAGCTAGAAAGAACCCATTAACCACATTAGTGAGACAAACAGTGACTAAGCAAATATGTTGCCAAGGGAGAAAACCCTGCTTTCATAAATTGAACATGTGTCATGTCTGTATCCACCTATAATGAAATCATCCACCTTTCAAGTAGGTAGATGGGTGTTAGAAATAAAGACATGGTGCTTAAACTTACCACCTCACGGAAGATGTCTCCTTACCTGAGACAATTCTTGTAAACCTGGAATTTCCAATCGCCAACCTTCGTCTTCTGATAGGTGAAGTTGGAATTTGTTCAGTTTATACATCGCCATAGCATCGAGAATTTTTAAAACGGCTGACTTGGTTTGGAAGTTTCTTCCCACGTCTAGATGCAGTCCTCTGAAGCCATATCTTGGAGCATCTTTTACAACAACTGATGGTAGTGAACTGTCAGCAGACATTAGGCTCTTCATCGTCTGATAAGCGTAGAAAACTCCAGCAGAGGAAGGGGAAATAATCGTGATTTTTTCCCGTATCACATCGACTTGTAGTTGATATGCCTCAGTGCTGGCTGATTGTTCCCCGTTAATTATAACGTCAGGCTGCTCATTTCGCAACTCTATGTAGCGGCGTCGTGGTGGGTTGTTAACAATTCTCATTACCAACTCTCCTGAAATATTACAAAATGGAACAATTGTCAATTCGTACTTGGTTTTATGGTCAAACATTCTTATAATAGTTATTCTTAGAAATCTTAGGATGTGCGTATGCTATCGGGGTCGGGCGGTCGACCACTTTTCGGCTGACTTCTCTGCAATGTACCACTAAATACAGGTTCGAGGCCGTCTTAAAGTTCTAGGTATGTAGTACGGAAGTTTACATTTGACTACGGAGATTTTACGGACTTTCGCCCCCTTTTCCATTAGTTAAAGCCAACGCATCGGCATCTTAATCTTAAAAGTGAAATACCCTTGAGTATGACATTAAACACTAATATTGCAAGGGTATTTCACTAGGTTAAAAAAGCATGCAACGGACATTTTTTGCTGAAAATGACCAAGTGCGAATCGCTCCATCTAAGCCCTTTTCTGCATTGATCTGTCTCTTGTTGTCTTACCTGTCAGTAGAAATAAATAGTCTGATGTTAAGCACCATACTCATGCTTATTTAAATTATGTGACGGTGGTTTAACTCCAAAAAATTAGCACCAACACAATGCTAATACGAAGGGTTATATATACATGTTCCATGGAAACCTGATGGTCTTCCTTGACATAACAGCATTACTATACGTTGCATATACTGCCATTGCTAGAGGGCTATAGAAATATAGATGTACTCACTAGCTAATAACCTTGCAGCCTCCTGTAGTAAACCCGCTGACTCCGACAGATAGATTACCCAATCTCCTGTTGTTAGCTTTAGCCACGCATTATCTAAAATGTCCATACTAACTGGCGTTGGTAACACTTTCAAAGGCTCTAGTCCTAGGTCCCGTGCCTGGTACCGTAAGAAACGTTGCTGAGGCGTGTACGGGTCGTAGCGGTCTCTTCGATTCCCGGAGTTGGAGCGCTTCCATTTGCTGGCGGAATCGAATTTTCCTACGAAGGACAACGATTCTCCCGTGGTACTTAGTAGAGTTCTTGGAACTAGACCTGGTGCTGAAACGTACCAGTTTGGGTAAATGTCTGTTCTTGAAATAAAAGCCCCCCTTGCCAGATAAAAGATTTGTAAGGAACCTCCGGGTGGAATCGGGACAAAGGCGTTCGTTGGCTGAATCCTATAATGACAACCTTGCACGCGGTTTATGATAACACCATAGCGCCGAAAATCGAAGCGCTGATTTTGTCCATTTGGTCTTCGAATACCTTTGATATTGGTGTAATATATGGCCCAGTCTCCGCCACGTATGCTTTGATCTCCAGTATTTGTGAACGTTATTCTGTGTCTAGATGACCCCGGGTTAATTACGTTGTCCAATACATCGTATCGAACTGTCATGTTAAGGCCTATATAGTTTAGTTCATCCTGGAATACTGTTGATACTGAAAAGGAATGAAGACACATAGTTATTAAGTTTATTTAACTTCTGTGATTTCAAATGTTGTGCTTCTGCTTGAGAACAATGCTGCATAGACATGGATATGTTGCGTCAAAAATGAAACAGATTTTGCTGTTCATCAAGTCTTTTGCTTTAATATTAAGTGTTATAGGTTTACTTTGCATACAGATTGGATAACTAGCTGATCAGTAGAATAAATATAAATGACAGCATTAAGCGTGTCATCAATAATTAACCTACTCCTATATGAAATGACAAATGATGATTTTTCCCTGAAACATCTGATGTCGACACAAATGTACCACAAGGTAGCCGCGGCTGAATCGAAATGGTTAACACTATCTCATTGTTATTCAACTCAATCATAAATGGCGCAGCGGCATTGGTTTGTGTCTGGTTTACATCTGACAAAATATATGCCGGCTTGCGTCCATCTAGAAAGACGAGTCCAGAATGATTACATAACTGTTCCTCAATTACAACTTGGTATTGAGATGCCGGTGAATGTGTTTGTATGAGGTAATTGTGACAGGATTCTTTTTCTGAACCCCACAGTACGGGTGGTCACCAACCACTGTCAGTTATAGGATAAGATCCGATCTAGATCTAAGTGACCAGTAAAAATAGGAGAATTAATAAAGATATATTCCGCTAACTCAGCATGGGAATTCCCTTTATTCGCGGAGTTCTCTTCTTTCGTCTGAATATTTTTTCACGATCAATTAAACTACCACAAATAAGGGGAAGACCTTAAAGTTATTTCAGAACACACCGTTAGATTCCACTTGTATGCGTGAAAGAAGCTTCATTTGAGATAAGCACCTACCAGGTGACGGATGAATTCAACCGATTCCTTTTAGACTAGTTCAAAGTATTAGTATTCCGAAAATAACGCCTTTCGCAGTCGACGTTCTGGAACAATCTCTACCAAAGTTGTCGACCCTTGTTCGACTTTCAGCCTGGTTCAACGTTGAACTCAATAGTTTCTATAGTGGGCGGGACTAAGACATCTCCACGCAGGAAGAAGATTAGATGCTACTTGAGAATACGTTTACCAATAAGCCCAGAAACATGATCGCGGGACCACTTAGAGTCTGACCAATATGATTATTGGAGGACGTCTGCTGACAAATCAGTAACATCACAAAACATTGTACATATACAACAGAGTCATTAAATGGTTCACAAATTACAGTTTACATTCTTGAAATGTGAGTAACAACATCACGATCAGTTGACACAGATTTAAAAGAGTGCGCATCTCTGGTAGATATCGGCTCAACAGTATCGAAATAATGCTTATGAACTTTGCAAAATCTTTAAGGCTTTAAAATGTTTTTTGCTTGAACAGTCGTAGATGTTGCAAAAACGATATGTAGGTGCAGTTGATATTGTGGATTTTTTTCAGGAAGCTTATAGTTTTAGCTATCTAGACAACTAAAGACTAACCAAAATAACAGTTGCCCCATGAATTAACATAAGGGATTCTGTTTTCTTTGTACAAGGTTACAAGGTTTCCTTCCGGTTCCGGTTGTAGCCTATGATACACCAGCAATGTATAGTCGCTTAAGAGTCGTCTAAGCAAATCAAACAAAGAAACAATCGGTTTTTAATTCCGTGATTCCATTAATGTCGGTTTTAAATATCAAAACTTGCAGAGTTTTTTTGTAAATAATTGACGAATTAATCAGAATATTAAAAGCATTTTTATTATTTTGTTGATGACGCTTTCATAGTTTGAACAGATTCTAGTTCAGACAATTTTGCAGGTTGAAACTATTGACATTTGTTCGGATTTATTTTTTCACATATATTTTTTATCAATTATATTTTAATCTTTAAGCCTTTGTGAAGTACAACAAACCGAAAAATCTGAAGATGTGAAGTCAGCGCCTACAAGCATAAACTGTAGCAACCAGGCGTGATAATGTGTCCACATACGGTTGGCAGTAAATATAAAGATGTATATGTCACGGATTTTGTGATGTTTGGTTTCTGATGCCCATTGGCACTTCAGTCAGTGTACAGAAGATCTCCTTTCTCTACCGCCCAATAACTTTTTTTCCATATTTTATTTTCTCATTGATTGTTGAACAGGCATGCCTATATAAACATTCAAATAGTTAATTGTGGTTAACAAAGTTTAGTGCAGAAATAACAGGTGTGGATTATGGCTACGATGTAGATATTTAAACATGCCCAATAACTGCCCCAACGTTGCGACATAGTTACCAACACTAGAACGAAATTTGCTACGAGCTCTTTTATCTTTTATTAGTCGGCCATTTTCATGAAAGGCGAACAGCCATGTGAATTTTAGGAAACACAAAAGACCCAATATTGTTTTGGATTACAGATCAATCTTCGACGTAACGCTCATAGGATCGAGTCCCTCTGTTTACCGCAGGTAAATGAGGGAGTCAAACAATGTAGTGTTTTTTATATCAAGTTTCTATCCTGTTTTCCACCATATAAAAGTAAGGCAGTCATATAAGTGAAATATCCTTATGTGTGACTGTAAACCCCAACTAACAAACAAAAAAATCCTATATCTTGCCATTGTGTGTGACCTGCATGCACTGCCTATTGTAGTTTCCTTCTCCAATTCGGTTGAATTGCAAGCCATCATATTTAAAAATTACATTAAGTAAGACATGAAACTTCAGTCAAGCAAACAGGCAATATCTTTTTCTCTCTTTGAGACATGGTGAATTCGGAATTGTAGGCCACAAATCCTTCTCATTATAGTATAATTGAGTGTATGCATGATCGTTTCTAGCTACTTCTACTGTACCCACCACAACAAATATATAGGTTTCGTGGTGACCCTTCAGTTCTAAGGGCATCAGGGCCCGATTTCAAAAAGCGAAATCAAGATTATATGTATTTAACCCATATAGTATTTATATCATGTTGGATATTTACTCAATAGTGTTATTAGAATATTCATCCTAAAATATCCACTATATCTGAATTTAAAAATAAGGAATTAATTTATATTTTAAGATTTTCACTTATGTAAAAAAAACTGCTTTGTGAAATCGGCCCCTGGACTTAGCCACAGTTCACAGTTCATTTCTAGTATCCCCCCCCCCCCAACACCCACCACCACCACTACCACTACCACCACCACCC
>JAQQZZ010038052.1:0-10496 GCA_030265115.1 Mopalia vespertina | reverse complement strand
CTACGGTGCCATAAAGTGGCAACGTCATTTCGCAAAGGGACGTCACTCTGTTGTTGTAATGTCATAACTCAAAACCTTCGTATTGGCATGACAGGAATGAGGTTCTAATAGGGCTTGTTATGTCTCAGTTGATATATGATATATAATTGTTCAAGGTGATATAGTTAATAAATATTAAGTTTTATATACAGGATTGGTTAGTGGTGGAATAAAAAGTGCCAAGTATTTATAGAATTTTAAGAATACATGTACAATGAAACAAGAAATGGCATATATGAATACAGAATTATAACTGTATTACAGAATTACTATGCTGAAGAACAGATGCTAAAATTACACAAATAAAGCCTTTAACTGAAAACTGAGGCTCGGAATGGAACTTCCTGTTACCCTGGTGCTCTAAGAGCTAAGGGACAACATGAAGCTGATCTGTTTGTGATGTCCTATCTTGTCTTTGTTTGTTGCCATTGGCGTCAAGGGTGGTTTCCTCCATCCATTTGGCTGGCATGCCATCGTAGCAGTGAACAAATTTAAATGCGGCTTTAAAACCCTAATCAAACAAACAGCTACTGAATTGGAGTTTATTTTGGGCGACCAGTGATCAGAGTACATTTATTTGATCATCAGCCTAGACATCTGTTTAAAACAATATGTAAAATGTGAAGTGTTGAAGACGAAAAGTCCACTTCTTGAATTATCTTTGTATAAACAGAGAGATAAAAAATTTCAATTTACAAAAAAGAAATATACAACTGCTGATGTATAGTTTATGTTAAAAATTTGTAATTTTTGATACCAGAGACCTACAATATTATATATTTACTTACATTTATATAATGAGCCATGATTGTTTTATGGTTTATCATGAAACATTTCTCCAAAATTATTATGATAAATCTGTTGACTGTCATAAACTGCTGAAAAAAAATGTGAGTCGATATTTACGTTTTTTATACACTGAAAAAATTTAGTACTGCGATTCGGAGTTGTATTTGATTAGTTAGTTACGTTGTATTGTAAATTTAATAAAAAGGAAATGTTTGATAAATTTTATACAGTCTGTTTGTTTATGTTTTGTTTAATTACTGTTATCTGGGATTAGAATAGAGGAATAAGAAACATCGCTTCCCTTTGAATCAGCGATCCATGAATGTGTTACTCGGCTAGCATGTTCCTATGGCAGCCACACATTGTCCCATGCTATCGAGTAACAGAGATAACACAATTAATAGTGAAACTCAGAAAGGTAAGTAGCATATTCATTCACGAAATACGAATGAAAGGTTCCTCAAAATGGGTTGTAGAGCTTAATTTAAGCATGAATCTTAGCCTACTCATCTGTTCATGATAACAGTGATACAGTAAACATGGAGGCTACGCAGTTTGTTTAATGTTACGAAAGTAACCAGGTGTGTGCACGTAAAGGCTATGAACCCACACAGCAATTATGTTTATTAGAAATGGGTTTCTTTCGAATGGATATTATTTTAACTAGCCGTTGTTATGAAACGACAACAAATGATGTGCTTTCCTACAAAAATTAGACTTAAAAGTAAACGATTTTATGCATAATCTGCTAGCCGAATAGCACTTTCATGGATCGCTGATTCAAAGGGTTCCATTGATGTTTCTTAATCCTCTATACTTATTCCAGACGAGTGAGATGTTTGTGGGAGCTGCCTGGGCTAAGGGGCAATATGAACTTGTTTTGTTGTGGTGATAAGTATACTGGGAGTTCGGCAAAATTTTGCTTACCATTAACAACACCCTTGACATTTTTCCTTGAGTGTTAAACTTCAATCTATCAGGCAGGATAAAACTGTTCACAGGATCAAGTTGAATATAAAAAGGGACATAACCATTTTTACCTAATATATTCAGTTATCTCCCCTGAAAGAAATTCTCCAGTTGGAGGTATCCAGCTACCCTATTGAAGCCAGAAGGTATGGTCAATTTATTCGATTAGCGTTTAACTCCACATTCAACGGTATTTCAGTTACACTGTGTAGCACGAACACTGGTTAAATTTTAAAACTGAAATAAAACAGATAAATACAAGACTGCAATATACATTTTCAATGCTACACATTGTGAGATATTGCAATTTTTGTTTCCTTTTCAAAATGTATACTAATCCATAATAGCTTGTGTCGTTATATTTAAGATTGCAAAATATTTACTAAAACCATTCGATACTTGCTTATATCACTATATAATTAATGCACTTTTGTGATCTACAAGCTATTTATTTTATTTGATCAGGGTTTAATAAGTAACAAAGGTCATTTCACTCCAGTTTAACGGGACACTGGAGTTCACTCCAGTGACGACTTGCCAGTCCAATGGGTGAATGAAATCTTGTCAAAATATGACGACGGATTGTCCACTTCACACTGTTCCTTGCCTTATTACGGTGGAAAACCGAGAGGAAACCTTGTAAAAATCACTCCCGCAATTGCCGGAGCCACGTCTTCTGACTCACTCATATACCTGAGGGTCGACAGACGGACTCGATCCTGTGAACGGTGGATCGAAGTAGGCTCAGAAAGCCCACTCGCTAACCACTAAGCCACAGCCGCAGGCCTACATAAGAAGAAGCCTCTTTATGAGCAAGTCATCAAAGATTTTACCTGTCAGGTACAGAATGAGTAAATAAGGGATATACAAATTTGAACAAACGACAACAAACACGTCAAATTTAATTTTATATCACAATTCATTGATATGTAAAGTTTATTGATCATTTATTTGGTTACACAAAATAAACAGAGTACAAAAAAACTATTTTTTTATAATTTGTACAAAAAAACTCCCTGTATAACACTTCTCAATTTTAAATTTAAAGCTATTGTTTTAAATGCACTATACACAAAATGTTATGCTAGGGCAAAGGTATATCTAAAGGTGTCCTTATGTTAATTACAGGTGTGTCTTATAAATAAAAGTGTTCTCAGCATTATTATAGCTGAATACCTTATATTCCATTTACATAACTCATTGACATTCAACAAAAATTCAAATATTTTTGCAAAATAAAACAAGATTTATCGAACACGTAGCCCAATAGAGATAATATATTGTTTGTCCTTTTTACAGAACTCGTTTGCCATCTGATGAAAAGTAGATCTAAAAGCTCTCTAGTATAATATTGTTGCAATTGTAAAGCTGACAAAATTCTTTACAAAACGCTGTTACTCAGTTATCTTAAAAGACAATTCACATGCAGTCTCAAAACTTAGAAAAACAAGCTGATGATTTTCGCTGACTCACAGTGTACTTTTTTTTAACAACAAAGACAATCGCCCTTCATGAACATCATACTGCCTTCTGTCTTGGTTTGGTTTTTTCACTCAAAGGTATTTCACTTATATGATGGTGGGTTGTCCCATGCTGCCTTACTTAAATACGATAGAAACCAAGAAGAAACCTTGTGAAAACCACCCCGCCATTTCAGAAGCCACCTGATCAGGATGTAACTGTCTCAAATCCAATCAACAATCGGACTTGATCAAGTTATTGATACATCGAAGGAGGATCAGTTGCCTGATACGCTAACCAATGAGCCATGGCAGCAGGACCCCTGGTGTCATTGAAAACAGTTAACAGATCTATACAGAAATAAAATACAAGGGAGCTAATCATTCTCGGATTTTAATCAGATTGCTTTCGTTTTGTATTAAAAATTTGGACACCGACGATCAATAAATAATCAAATGTAAGCAAGATGTAAATAGACAAATCAAACATCTATGAAGGGACTTTAACCCTGATATCCAACTTTAATTGCATGTATACAATATATTAGTACTTATTGTATGTTATTTCATTTATAAATCAGGAGATAGAGAAAATTGCATGTTTTAAAAGGTGATCAAACTATAATTGGTATTAGATATCCTTTATCTTTATCCTTAAAGTTAAATGGCTCACTTGTATGCATCGACCAGCCAAACATTTCTGTTGTTGAGGTACTGTTTGCCCCAAAAAGTGGGCTATGAAAAGAATTGTCTAGCAGTTAACATAACCTGTCCCTTTGTCATTAAGTCTGTCAGTAATCCAAGGTTAAAATTGTTGTGGCATTGAATTAGTTTCACTTGCCTCGACCAGCCCGACATTTCTGTTTGCCCCAAAAAGTGGGCTATTAAAGAATTGTCCAGCAGTTAACATAACATGTCCCTTTGTCATTAAGTCTGTCAGTAATCCAACGTTAAAATTGTTGTGGCATTGAGTAATATTTTGTTTAAGATATTTTGAATGAGTTTCACTTTATTGATATTTCATAGAAATAAACTTACAATACACATTAATATCAAACAAACAAAAAACATTTTGGAAAAACAAGAAAATAAAATTTGTTGAATAGTAATATATAAAATATCAGCAACAAACACAGCAACTTTTTAAAAATATTTTGAAATATATACTTAATGATGTACATGTATTTATAATTCAAATTTAAAGTTGCATTTAAAAAAAGACAATGGACAAAATATATGATTTGTAGACAACAGACAAAATTATTAGAGAAATTAAAATTTTAAAAGTTAAATAACATTCAATAATGGCCATAAATTTTACCTGGCATCTTCAATGTAAATTATATTTTTGCTTGTACTTGGCTACACAATTTGTTAAAGAACAACATAAAAACCAATAAGTACACTGGATTATAATTACCACGATGGAGAAATCTACCCTGTTTAACTCCTGAGATATAGTCTTTTGATTCTATTGATATATTTCATAACAGTACACAAGAATAGGGTTTGAAGCAAGGGATCCCTTTCACAAAGTGATCTTAGCTTATGTTGAACGTAACTGCCTTATAGCAACACTATGATTGATAGGTGTTTACCGCTGTGCTTAAGGGGATTTCACTTATATGACGGCGGTGTACTTCTAAAAAGTGAAAGGCAGCAGAACCATAATGTGAAGTATTATATACAAATGCTCCATTAGAAAATTAATGTTCCTCCATAGCGGACAACAGAATTACATGGTCTTCAATACTTCTCGTCGTAGTTTTTGCGTTTCCCGTAAGCTAAGATCGCTTTATGAAACGGTCCCCAGATATGTTGGGTGATTCACTCCTTATTAAATCGCAACAATAATATCTGTAGTGTTTTCTTCTGTTGCAAAGTTAATGATCCTCCAGTGCTAAGTGAAGATGATATGACCAGGATTGGAACATACTTCCCTTTGTAGCCAGAGGGCTTATATTATTAAGGAGATAAAAAAAGAACTAGCAGTTCCGTTTCTATTTGGCATTTTATTTATAATTTACACACGAAAAAAAGAATCGAAAAAACATGCCAAAAACTCTGAATGGGGGGAATACAAATTTTTCGTTCGTGGCATCAGAATTGAGCATTCCACAGGCGTACAATTGAAATTTGAGATCTGTTCTTTAACTGAGATAATTAACATTGTTAGATGAGATGAAATCTCAAACAGGAAAAAAAGAGACAATATATGCACATTTAAAATCGTTTGATAATAACTTTTAGTATTCCACTCATACAATTTCCCTCAAACATTCAATGTGCTTTTTCAAAAGTTTTCTTTTTGGGATTTCTTGAAAAATTGTCGGAAGTTTAAAATATACATTATACAATAGTTGTATTCAACATCTTTTATGTAGTAGTTTTTAAAATAATGAATTTATTTTGTTATTTACATAATTAAGATCATCATGTTTTATTGTCATTGATATAGTTTTTTCAATCTAAATTTATATCAAACAATACTACTAAGTTTATTGTATATACACATATAAAACTATCTGTACATTGATATAGTTTGGGGGACTGTTTTCAAGCATATTAAGTTTGGCACAACTTTCTGACTAGATACTACAATAAACAAAAAATTATTTTCATTCCATTTATGCTTTTAGCAAAAATTGAAGTTTACCTTTTTGTAAAGCAGACTTTTTTTAATTATGCATTAAATTGTATTATTAGGCCTCCAGCTAAAGGTCAAAGCATCTATTTTTCATTTGGTGCACCCAAGGCTATTTTTTTATACATGTGACTCAAATTGTCAAACACCCCTCAAATGAAAACCACACAGAAAATCACATAAGAACTAACTGCTTAGGTCAGAGGCATGAAAGTTCCATAGCGGTCTTGGAAAGTTAGAAAGGGACTGTAAATCTGTAAATCACCTCTAATTTCGACCATAATATGGCTACTTTAAAAGTTATTTTAAGGACTAAGATATGGTTCCTGGGAAACAAATTTATGTTTTCTGACAAATCCTGATGTTTCCTAACTGAAAAATGTTTAATCTGCCTTTCAGGAACCCTTTCGAAGTCCTTGAAATAACTTTGAAAATAGCCATATTATGGACGAAATTTTAAATGATTAAGGGTATTTGATCTTTGCAAAGCAGTCCTCTGACGTCACATCATTCATTCCTGATAATGTTTATCCATTGTTTTGACATCAAAGGACCTCCCAGTAACGCCCACTTTTTGACATTAGGACACACCCATTAAGGATGTTCACCTTCCTCAAACAAGATATAAAATGGTTAAAAAGTCAGTATTCATTTCTATACCAAATCATAAAAGAAACATAAAAACTTTCTCTGAACTTTGTTACAAAAATGTTTACACAAGTGCCATGAAAATAAAATAAAACATTTGTTGCCACTTGTACATTTGATCTTTTCTGCAACAAAATTTAAATTCACTAGAAACATTGTAGCTTGGCAACATTGTTATTTTTATTAACTTGTTTAGGAATCAGTTTATCAAAAATGTTCATGAATTGTTGAACATGTAGGTACAGGTTGAAAACTGAACCCCAAAAATTTAATTTTGTTCTTTGGTCAATCCATGGAACTATATTTCAGGTCTTGCTAAAACCGGTATAAATAAAATCTTGGGTGAGAAGAAGTTGTTATTCATCTAGGGCCTACAGTTGTATGCCTTACTTATTAATGATGGTGGAATCAGTGCTTCCTTGGCTCACAGTCAACAAAGCACTGTTTCAGGCCAACATTTTTGTTTTAGCAATTATCTGAAGGCCCCTTCACAAGGCAACATTTAAAACGTCTAAACTCTAAATGTAACTTAAAAGCCGGTCGCCTTCAGATTCGAAAATTGTCCTGTGAACGGTCCTTTTGCTGAACTGGCTTCGAATTTAAACCAGTTATGATTAAAATCCGATTTAAAACGGGCCTTAATATTCGTTATTAACTAATAATAACCACCCCTTATTTCCAAGAGGTTGTTATTGTTAAAGGCATGAATCAACTTTCAACGTGGCCATTAAATATTTTGCTTGTTATTTTTATTTATACATTATATTTACATGTAGTTAACACAATTTAAAATGCACTGAATAAATCGCGATGCTCTTTAGACGCCGGGTCCGCTGCCCTCCACTCATCCTCCGGATAGTCGTCAAAGTTTTTCGTGTCACCGTCGTGTAACAGTTTCGGAATGTTTGGTGACTAAAATAAAGAGATAGCAACTTTTATTACACTGGAGAGGCAAGAACACAGATTTGACCTAAATAAAATTGATAAAACAATATAAACAAAATTAAATATTTGTATTTAATGTCACCTAAAAGAGGCCTTCTCTGACTGATCGATTCATTGATTGATTGGTGCTAAAAGCCCTGCTCAAGGTTATTTCACTTACATAATGGTGTTGCACTTCAACGCGGAATACCCCAAGTGTTTTCTTCTTTGGATAGAAAATTAATATTCCACCAATGCTACTTATAGACTATGCACAGCTTATCATAGCATGATGGAATTATTAATGCCAAATGCCAAATGATAATTTCTGCTTAAGGTGAATTTTCAAATATGCAGCTTTAATCTGGCGCTGGTGAGAGAAAATTAGTCTACAGAACTACAAATTTAAGAACTCTAGCCCCATTAGACTCTTGACATCAGTTTTTAGTAAAAATAATGATTTAACTTGAGGAAAGTCTGGGAACAGGTGCAAGAAATAATCATAGGTCCCTGCAATCTAATTAAAATCAGATCTCAAAAACGTCCCCGTGTTTTGTTTGTCGCTATATTGAGATCTAATGCAATCACCCCACCTACAATGTCAATTGCCTTCTTAAATTGACCAATTACAAGGCTGCTTATCAATTTTGGTTTGTAAAAGCCGAAGATTTCCAACAACGAACCGAAGTTTCCCAAAAGCGTATTTTTACATTACCAATGGATATATGCACTCAGAATCAACAAACACCATTCAAATAATAAACTTTGAGTGGAATTGCATCTTCCCCCGTTTACATGCAACTTACAACACCAACTAAGAAGAAAATCGGACAACTTCTACTTATTTTGGCTGAATTTGATGTTTACCATGGCCCCGTGTTATCTGTGTATTATTGGACAACTGGAAGCTTGACCTAATTGAACAGTATAAGTAGAGCGATTGCCATAGATCTCAATATATTGACAAACAAAACATAGGGAGCGTTTTTGAGATTGTAGGTCCCTGATAACAATCCTGAATCGAAAAAACTAAATTTCATTGCCTGGAAAAGACAAATGGAAGACCAAACCACGACACACCTTCACAAAATGTCGTAAGAAAATAAAATTTTGTGCGATATTTTTACGCCTATCGTCTTAACATGAAGAAATTTGATAACACAATATTTTGTGAGCGTGGTGCAAGAGTCACAAGAACTGTTACACCTGGTATTAACAGCACTGGAATATTTTACCCACCTCTAATTTTCTGGCGGCCACATCTTCCCACTTGATTCCCCTGAACCATCGGTGACGCTTAATGTCCTCTGCACCAAGCTGTCAAATTAAATTGGAAAAAAAAATATTAATACTTGAAGATATTAATTGGTTTCCTGAAAAATAAAAATCGTACATATTTTTAAAGCTTTTTAACATATTAAATTTCAAAGCCCATTTTAATATTTAGTTTTAAGTTTTTCAAAATACATATACATGCATCATTAGTTGATTTGGGTTTAACATCGTACTCAAGGGTATTTCACTCATATGACGATGTGCTAGCTCAATGGGTGAAGGAAACCACCCTCGACACCACTGGCAACAAACAAAGACAAGACGGGACAAATACAGGACAATATCAGGATGCAATACAGACACCACACACATATCGGCTTCCTGTTCCCTTTTAGCTCTGAGAGCACCAGGCCAACATGAAGCTCCCTACAACCACCCATCCAGGGCAACAGGAAGCTCCCTCCAAACTCTGCGCTATTAACAGTACTTGTGAATCAAAGTAACCACAACATAAAACACTTACGGTTGTGGTACACAGATCCAATGTCGACTTCATATTTCCCCAGGTATGTTTCGTTAGCGAGACTTGTTAAGAAAACCTGCGTTAGATCCTCAGGTGTGACTGTGACCGGCTCTCGGAACCTGGTCTCATAATCCACTTTCACACTTCCTTCACTATAATATAAAAATGTTAGAGGACAATATAGAAGTGATTTATTAGACACTTGTCAAAGAGTTTACAGAATTTATGACCGTCTAGTCAGCCCAATCACTCGGACCCACAGCTGACTGGATTAACAACTCGCAGGAAAGTCATAAAAGTCTGTACACTCGAGGGAAATGATTGTATTAAGAGTTTATACACTGTTAAACCAGAAAACATACAGATGAAGAAATATCAAATATAAAATATCGAAAGTTTAAAAAGTCAAAAACTACTAAGCCACGACCAAAATACATCAAAGTAAGAGCTCAGGCTAACCACAAAGCCACGGCCGTAGGTCAGTACTGTTTGATTGGGGTTTACCGTCGTACTCAAGGGTATTTCATTTATATGACGACGGTTTGTCCACTTCACACTGCACCTTGCCTCATTACGGTGGAAAACCAGGAGGAAACCTCGTAAAAACCACTCCCGCGATTGCCGGAGCCACAACGTGTGACTCGCTCATTTACCTGAGGATCGACAGGCGGACTCGATCCCGTGAATGGTACATCGAAGCAGGATTACTACTACCACTAAGCCACAGCCATATGAATATATAATGAATCATACCATTTGAAGCACAGAAGAAATATAAAATATCAAAAATTTAAAAGTTAATAGAAATTTAGTTACAATGGAAGACAGACAAATTTACCAACTAGTAAAGGAAAAACTTTACCTGAAGACTACGTTGGATATTCCTAATACGGGATAAGACTGGGTGTAAATGTTCACCAGCTAAAACAACAACAACAGGCATGGTCAGGCAATAAAAATATACCAGTTTAACAAATCTAGTGATATTTATAAAATACTCATAACACAATATGAGAGCTACTCCATTTAATTCCCAAAATCAAGCCCAAAACTATCAAAGCTCAAGCTGCAAAAGTAAATTTGTCTGATTGATTGATTAGTGTTTAATGCCTTGTCCAAGGCTATTTCAGTTCTATTCATGACAGCAGTGTAGTCCTATTAAATAGGCCGTCGACGTTCAATATTTATCATTTGGACATTGACAGTACCTCGACGTCCTATACTT
>JAQQZZ010038041.1:0-10496 GCA_030265115.1 Mopalia vespertina | reverse complement strand
ATCCTAGGTTTTACGGTCCCAAAATTAACCCAACAGCCAATCAGATTGCAGATACAAACTAAATTGGATTAGAATGTTATTTATACAAACCTACTTTGAGATGTTAGTGTTAATGTAGCTTTAGTACGGCACTTATACGCCCACGTTAGCTACTCAATAATTAAAATATAATCATGTAACCAACATACCAAGGTTTAAATAATTTTCTTGATTCCCGGACGGGTTTCAACCTGCAAAATTTTCTGAACTTATCCCAAAATAACGAAAATAATACCAAGGTTTATTCCAAATGTTATCTTGGCGCTATTGAAGACGCATATCATTTCATACTGATCGTAATCTCTAAATAAAGCTTATTAAGCGTTTCTATTGGCTAAAATCGTCTGCTCATAAATTTTTCCTTCTGTTAACTTCCCATAACTTAAAACAGCTGAGTCCTCTCATGTGCCGGATATTCTCAATATTCCCTAATATTCTATTGTACGCCAGGTCATTTGTTACAAAAGCCGTGTCGATGCTCATTGCTGTGGATATATGATACGCGAGTGTCACATTTCTTGTACATGAGCTTCTGGTAACATACATATTGTGTCTTTTCTTTGTATTCCAAACCGATGTAGAGTTTGTGAAATATTAATAATCTATGTTCCTTTATACCATTTTCTATGTGAGATTATTTGTTACAAAAGCCGTGTCGGTGTGCACATACAGTACATGCGAGTTTCCCAGTTCTTGCTAGTGAGATTGTAGCTGAAACGTTGCCAGAATTTAACTGAAAATGCTTCGTAGTAATGGAAACACAGTACTTATTTAGTGTGGAAGTTTGGCTGTGTACTCAGCGTTATGTTGTTTATTCGAGAATTCTGCTTGTGTTTACTGGAAAGAGGGAACCCGGATCCCCGGGGTTAAGGCGCGACAGGTGCTCGCAGTTATACTTGTTGATTTTGTCTGCATACATTCATAGTATGTATATATTCATAGAAAAAGAGCCGTTGCTGTGTCACTGAGCTGAAAATATTACTCTTTCGCTGCCAACACTACCCTTAAAGTGATTGGTGCAGGCATTGTGTTACAGTACATTACCTTTCCATCCGACAACCAGAAAGCGAGAACATACAGTTCCATTATCGCGCCGGGCCGATATAAACAAATTGGATTTGTTGAAAAGAAATAACTCTTCAAGAAAAACAGCATTTTTAACAAAACTCCATTGCACTGTCATCGTGGAGCATACTTCCCTTCAAATACTTCCTCTCGTATGTTGGCATCATCCGATTCTCTCCACCTGGAAATAACCTGGATTTTATTGCAAAGTCGGTCTATGTACTGTGTACAGTTTTTGTCCAGAAATGTCAACATAGCACCGGAGGAACATTAATTTCCCTGGGCAATAAAACGTTTTGAGTTAGTATTAGTTAAGCTATCTGTTGTTGAAGGACACTGCCATCCTATAAATTATATAACCTTAGCACTCCATATGTGAAAGGGTGCTTTGTGTTATCTTTTTTGCGGTTTCCAGTTTTATATTGGCAAGATAAAATGACATTTTGTCTGACTGACGAATTGATAGTAGTGTAACTTACTGTGGTGTTAGCAAACGGGGCGTCAGCACGTCAAATTTAATGTATGCATTTATAGCGCTTTAGTTTTCCAAATCTGGGCAACTATCACGACAATCTTCATCTGTTCGTTTAATTTGGGAGACATCAGCTAAACTAAACGTTGATTAAAGCCACCTACAAAACACGTCAAGTGAACAGATGCATTGAGTCCCATTTATTAACATTTTCTTAATGGTAATATGATTTAGAAGACATTTTGATATCGCTACTAAGTTGATATTTATTGCTGACGCTTGTATCAGTCTGTACAAGAGATGTGCATTTTAAGAAAAATCAGTACAATCGAGGTCCTTCGTCACAAATGAGAAACTATTTATTCTGATTACTACAAATTGCCGTCAGGGAGAAATTTATAACAGGTGAATAAAAAGTGGTTCCTATGGCATCTTCGCGCAAATCAGGGACACAACAGCGGTTGACATCGACCTAATTTCCAGTTGAACAGTTTGGTATCTTGTCCACCAAATAGTAGACCGTAATTTCAGGAAGCGGAAATTGTTAGCATGTTCAGCATGTCTGAATATATTGATAGAACCATATCACTCCAACCATAAATTGATGTATGCACTTAGGTCGTTTAGTGTGTCCAACCGTGCCTATATTTTGTAGGTATGTTTATCACCATGTTAAACTGATGTTTAATGCCGCCAAATGTCGTCCACTTCAAGGCTCCAGGGACCCACAATCTGTGAAATTAGAAAACAGTCCATTTACATTGCGTAGACTTCAATATTTATAGAATTGTGTATGTTTCGGCGGTCAACGGTAAACAAAACAGTAAACAACAATTCGTTGGACATCAATATATGACTGCTAACAACCATATAGAGTACTCTGTATAAATAATTGAAAGCTACCTGTTTAACTGTCCTGTAGCCAGGAATGTTTATGTAGTCATTATATTCAGGACAATTTTTCTCACAGTCTTCTGGCACGATGCACTGTCCAAAATGGACCCTGGGATGAAACAAAATAACCATGGTTTCTAAGGCCACGTTACTCGGTGAAATCGGATGTACACCAAACATATAGCATATAAGAGATACGTATATTAGAGGTATACCGATATTGCTATGGTCTCTTGTAGACTGACCCAGAAAAGGTGATTTTGTTAGGAGAGTAACGAGGTCACAGCGATAACGCAGTTCAGATGATGGAGCAGTTGAATGGTATGACTTACCACAAATAAACTATCATCATTCGCTGTATTGATTTGCCATGATCTATTTGCGAAAATTAAGCCCGATATTGTGATCGTTGGAAGCAGAACCCCACTTACACAGTCGTCTGCATTAAGTTCAAAGGAAGTTGACCACTTAAACTCTATGAGTAAGTCGATGCTTGCGTGTATAATTCAAGGCATTCGTCACACACCCAACCAAAGTATCAGCCGGTCGGTTAGTGTGCGAGTTTGTGCAAGAGGGTGATGGAAGCTTTATTCTTATTCAACGTTTACTATGGAATAACTGTAAAACTTCAATCCTCTTTCTTAAAGAGTTTCAAACTAGCATGTCTGGCTATTCAGTGAGATCGCAGGTCAACCATTGTCTGCTGACCCTGGTAAACACAGCACGAAGTACTTCATCTCAAACAGGACACATTTCAAGGAATTGGACGTCAATACTAAAATGGAATGTATTAATTTATAGGTTTTAAAAATACCTTTTTCTAGAGGCTAGACAAGACGTGAAGGGATAATTTCCATAAGGAAATCAACAGCCTGGATTGGAAATTCCGCTTGGAAGTTTATGGCTTTTACTTATCGATGGAGTTCAAAGCAAGACAAATTGAGACATCAATCTGGGCTGTCACGGACATAACAAAAGGGACAGACGCGGCCTGACATGCACTGGAAAAAATAATCAGACTGGCTGAAAATGTACAGCCCCATCTTGTTAATTTAACGATTTTGTTTGAGGACCAGTGCAATTTTGTTCCACTTGAAATTTACGAGAGTTATACACAACATTGACCAGAATAGATAGGGTTCGAAAAATTCAGAATGACTTCCATACAGTAAATGTTTTACATTTATATAAGCCAGTTTATCAACACAGTAAAATATCAGCAGGAAAGTCTCCGATTAAATAGTGTAGGAACCTACGAATGCACTTTACCATTGTGTAACGTGTTACGCACTTTACAGTTCACCAGTGTAAAAATACATAATGCAGATTATTTTGTGTAGGTGGTGCATTAACAAATGAGACATATCGGGACAATACATAACTTGAGAAATACTAGCGTGAATGCAGAAGGTGAAAGAATTTGTCAACGAAATCATCAATAAAGATTATATATCCCCGTCTGAAATATGTAAATATTTTTTAAAAAGTATACGCAAGTGTAAGCCGACAAAAAATCTCGTTCTAAAAACAATTACAACATGAAATGAACAAAAAACATTTTAATCTCGACTTGATAGGGGTAACATGCAGGCGTCTAGAAAGAAACTTCTAACCATTCACATGGTAGAGAAATATGGGGCAACTGCTAAGCATAAACGGGTGAGCATATCTAGGTTACAATTTACCTAATCCCAAAATAAAAATAGAAAAAAAATCCATGAATCTAACAACTTTAGTGCATAAGAGAATTGCGTTATCTGATGCGCACTGGAGTTTCGTATTCACCAAGTGGGTAATTTACAAGTATACTTTTCGTCGCATTGGTCTTTGTGACCGTCGATAAGAATTAAAAATGACAGTAATTGTGTTCAGATTTGACAAAATACGCATTTAACAGAGCTTTGTCGCAATCATCAGCTGGTCCTTTCCTTTATCTTTCCGGAGTGATTAAGATAAGCCACGGAAGTGTCCCGAATATATTGAGAATTTAATTTCTGTTTTCCACAGGGATCTGGAGAAAGTCACTCGGTGTGTTGTCCGGGATAAACCCATTTGTGCTGACAAAACATTGACATGTTATGGAGTTATCAAATAAATAAACAGACACCATTGAAGAATACAAGTGACCCGTGTCAGGGAGTCTATCTGATAATAAGCCATACAAAATACAAAACTCTATGCAACCTATCTATCTGCCTGTAGTGGCGGCGCACCTTGTTTGGTTTCCATCACCACAGACCACTAAACAAATAACACCGCTAGTCTAAAGTGGGAAATTGTGACTATTCAGAAACCAAGAAAATATGCATAGACATACCAGCGTTGTCCACATCTATTTTTACTAAATGAACTTAGCTTCAAAATCAACATAGGTTTGTTTTTGCACCTGCGAACAATGATATCCCGTTAGCCAAATGTAAATCCAGGTATCGTCAATGCAGTCTTACACTTTATTGACGATACAGCTATATCATGTCGGCAATAGTAGTACAGGAAAAGGGAAAACCCCAAGTCGCATGACGCATTTCAGTCTGTTGATTGGGTAGATTTGTCAACATGGCCGAATGTCAAAGTTATCGAATCACCTCAGATTTACTGAATAATACCGTCTATAGACAACGGAAGAAGGTAAGATTTGCCTGACAGACTCTATTCAGAACAACCGATCGATTATAGTTGTTTCTCCGTTCGAAAACACCTGCTTTATCATGTTTTTTCGACGAAAACGGACCCATGCTGGAGACATTAAAGGAGAGCATGGCTGACCTAGCCAAATGAGGGAAATTAGTATATATCAACCAATCAAGAACACAGGAGAAAAATATGAATATTCAAATACTTAGATTTCTGTATGCTAAAATTGGCATACATTATTTTGAAAATGCCAAGATATTTATGAGTGGAAACCATTAGAATTGTAAAAATTCCCAAACTATCAAAGCTCTAACTGTAACCAGCAATAATCGTATATTTTCAATTATCCCCCTCTATTTTAGTTCAGGGACCTACAAGTAAAATCCGTCCGTCTGTCACAAATGTGTCGATGGAACTTTTTTTAAAAGGTTAATGGTCTACGGCAATAGCTGCCAGAGCTAATGTAAGAAGAGGCCGATCTATTGGGGTGATCCGCGTCAGCCGTTCTGCCACATAGGTGGGCACCATATGCAGCAGAGCACTGGTGACCTTCCAGTTCCCCAGACAAGCAATGTTATTGGGGGGCGAAATACAACAACTGTCCCGGATGGACACCCCTTGGGACACACGTAGCATACGGAAGAGTGCCTCTTGCGTCCCGGACAGATTGGCACAGACCTCGTGCGAGCGGCCCCAAAGGCCCCTGCCTGACGGTGGCTAGGAGAATCGGATAAGTGACTTTTCCTTTACCTCGCACCGCCAACAGCAGGCCTCCGGGGCGACAAACCAAGAAAGATATCCGTCAATGCAGCATGCAGCCTTCGACCAGGACTCTGCAGACGATACATAACCGCCCGCCAGGAACCAGTCCACAAGGGGGACCGTCAGGAACTACGGGCTGCCAGGGGATCTGGACCGTCTCAGCTGGCATTGGGGCCTTAGCTGTTGGCAATTTTTCAGCCATGGTTGTTACATTTGCTGGCGGTAATATCTCAGCCATCAACTCCCGTGGCACTGTGTCAGCCATCCGGGAGACGTGCAAAGACATTACAAGTGTGGCAACAGCCATTTTTTTAATAACTCTAATTTTTGTTCTGCGATCTTTGTACCCTCACGGTTCCGGGTTCTACTCAGAAACTCTACCTTAGTTGCTAGGTTTAAGTTTTAAATTAAAGCGATCATAGGTCTCTCTTAAAGTAGCTAGTATACTTTCAGCATCCTGGCCTAACACGGTAACGTCGTCCAGGTATGCTAAGATGGTCTTCCAAGTTAGACCAGCTAGTACTCTATTCATAGCTCGCTGGAATGTGGCTGGAGCATTACATAGGCCAAAGCCCATGCTCGAAGAGACCATATCGAGTAAAACAAGCAGTTTTGTGCCTATCCTCAGGGTTCATTACTATTTGCCAATAACACGCAGCAAGATCTAAGGAGCTGAAATATTCGGAACCACTAAGGGTATCCAGGCACTCCGCGATTAGAGGAAGAGGAAATGAGTTCTTAACAGCTTTGGTATTTAGCTTACGATAGTCGATGTAGTAGCACACCGATCCAGCTTTTTTACGAATGAGAACGGGAGCCGAGGCCCAGTTTGAATCGGACGGTTGGATAACCCCCTCTTCGCACCTAGTCTAAATGTTTTTTTTTCTTCAGCTTCGAATACTATGGGGATCGACGCATGCGTTGTTTAACAGGGAGTTTATTACCTGTGTTAACAGGATGTTGGACTCCTGAAAATTCCCCCAAATCAAAACTATGTGCGACAAAGATATCCTGATATTCTGATAATAAATCAGTGACTCGAGAAGCAGCGGCAGGTGACACATGCTGAATGCTGTCAGCGTGAAGGGTTTGTAAATAAATGTTCAGGTAACTTCGTTATTATACGGGGCGAAGCCGCGCGACCCCTGGAGTCAGTATATGTTACTAGCTCCACAGCTTGCATAGCCTTGCCCACTAAGTAGCTCTTAGAGAGAAAAAAGGCCTCGTCGTTACCATTACGGCTTTCCATGGAAACGTCAGAACCTCCACTTATTAAAACGTATGGGGACAATAACCCTAGGCGCAAATCGAGAGGCTCATTCACGTAATCGACTCCTGTGCGGTAAGGGAGGCCCACCTTGGCGGCCACGAGCAATCCGATATAGGGGGAATCGCGACTGAGGTACTTACGGTTACCCTGTTCATCTCTTGGGTGTTATTCATGTCATTATGTACAGTTACGGGGACTTCTTCCCCGCAAATATAGAGAATTTGTTTGTTAAAATCTACCACGGTATCAAAGGCTGCTAAGAAATCGCAGTCTAAGAGCACAGGCTCTTGAATAGGAGCCATCAGAATGTTACCAATGAAAACCTGACCTCCCACTGAAAGTTTGATTGATTGGGGTTTTACATCGTACTCAAGGATATTTGACTTATTGGACGACGTGCCAGCCCATTGGGTGAAGGAAACCAAACCACACCACTGGCAAGATACAAAAATAAGACGGGACAAATACAGGACAATACCAGGACGCAATACAGACACCACAAACAGTTCGGTTTCCTGTTCCCCTTTAGCTCTGATAGCACCAGGGCAGCATGAAGCTCCCTCCAATCACCTGCTCCCACTGAAAGAGAAACCCCTTAACTTAAGGGGCCCTACGGGTGCTACCGGGGAAAGCCCCTCGTATGGTGACAGAACCCACCATAGGAAATCTATGACAGACCCTGGAGTACAGATCCTCGCGGATAATAGTGACTTCGGAAAAGGTGTCTACGATAGCAATTTCTACAACCGAGTCAAAACCACAAGGAACGGTAATCTTCTAACCCCCAACTTATCTAGCTGGTTTTCGTTCAATTGTACATTTAAACTATTTATCTGTGCTTCCGAACCAAATGTTTTAACCGAGGGCGTCTGCCCCGAAGGTAATTCTTTTATAACTTCAGTGCCAAGTGCACTGTCTTTAGCGGGGGCCGTAGAATTAGACAAATTGGAATCCTTAATAACCGAGTCATGCACTAGGGACGCCGAGGGCTGACTCTCTCCCTCGGTCCCTGCGAGTTTATAAGAACCGCAGCGATGGTTACTTTAGTCGTCTCATTGTCCCTGTTATTCGCCAGTTTTCTGGGACACTCGCTAGCAGACAGAGGGACTGTGAGATCTACTAATAGGTCCCTCAGGCCATGGTAAGGAAGGGGGCCTGCGATATGGAGACGGGCTATGACTTTGAGGCGGGGTATATTTTTCTCGAAATAATGTTTCCAAACGTTCCACAGTCTCAACTAACTAAGTCAGCTGAGAAGCTGAAGATACCGGTTTAGTAGTCCGAACTACAGGGACAGGTAGGGTATCGAAGGGAACCTGACGAGTTGAAAGTTTGCCCTAAATGCTTTGTAAGTTATTCATAGTGGCTTGAAGGGATCTAAGCGCACGGGCCACCGTAGAAGGTCGCTTTTCCGCGGCGAGCCGGGTTGCATTTTTTTCACGGCAACCGCAGACTGCTGGCAATAGCACTGACCAAAATGGACCCTGGGATCGAACAAAACAACCATGACGACATCGATCATTTCAGGTTTCTAAGGACACGTTCCTCGGTGAAATCAGATGTACACCCAACATAAAGCATATATTAGATACGTATATTAGACGTATACCGATAAGAGGTCACAGCGATAACGCAGTTTAGATGGTGGATCAGTTGAATGGTATGACTTACTACAAATAAACTAACTTCATTAGCTATATCGATTTGCCATGATCTATTTGCGAAATTAAGAACCAAATTGTGATCGTTGGCAACAGAACTCCACTTACATAATCGTCCTCGTTAAGTACAAGGGGAGTTGATCACTTAAACTCGAGTAACTCGATGTTTGCGTGTATAATCCCAGGCAGTCATTACACACCCAACCAAAGAATCAGCCGGTCAGTTGTCAATGGGTGTTTTGGTGCCTTTGTCGATGGTAAAGTAAAATATATGTCAGAATAAAATAAAATAAAGTGTCTGTCTAAATAACAAACATGAGGAGTTTACAACTAAAGTTGATTGGGTATTAATGTAAGCTATTTTGGATTAAATGTCAGGATTAAGTAAAATAAAGCATATTTGGAATTTAATTAAAAAAGTTTACCGGGAGGTAACGTATCAATGTAATCAAGTTTAAATCAAACACAGCAATGGGTGTATATATATCAATAAGGTACAATGGAGGGGAACAATTTAAACATAATACATCGGTTTTAGGAAAGTACAGTTTTCTCGGAGTGTAGGTCAGTAAAAGGTAGAAGTCTCTGTGATAACGTGCAGATTACTGTTCATGAAGAAATGCTAATAAGACAGAGAATTACCGCTGGTTCTCTACTACCTCATCGCTTACATGTACGTCAAGGCTACTTAGTTTATACTGTTTCAAAGAATAGCTTGTACAAGGATATCTGTTAGAAATGCAATGTTCTTTCGTGGGAAATACTGTCACTTTGTTATAAAAACCTAAATAAAGTAGTTTACCAAAGCAAAGGGGACCTGGGTGGACCGGCTGTAAAGATAAGTTATGAAAAATGGTTTTCCGAGAGTGGATAATTTTGATAATCGCGTTTCAGCCTGTTTCGTAACTCATGTTGGTAACTCTTGTATGGTAAACTTTTCATGCCATAGCGTTTATGATATTCGCTATTATCTAAAAAATGTTCTTAAAAACTTTCTTCAATTAATAAAGAACCGCACCATAGTATTAATTTCCCTCTGGATGGTCCATTTGTATGTTTATTACAAAATATTCAATAAATATAAGGCGAGCATATTGCATATGGAAATAAAGGCATATTTGTTTATTAAGACATTAATAAAAATATTTCCTATGGGTGTTTGTGCCTAAAAAGCAGTGAACTATTTCACACTGTTTGTTCACCTGTAAAATACACTCATTGACCCTTCATTGTCCCAAAACGACACTCGTTGCAAATGCATTGCCGAAGTCCCAAAATAGGGATGAAGGGTATCTTATAAGTTGAACTTCTTCGAATCAAACTTTATTATTATACTTGAAAAGTTTTTAAGCTGATCGTATTTTTGTTAAACGATTCTGGTCTGTACTGCTGATAATTTACTTCAATTTTAATTTGACTGATATTGGTACGATGTTTCAATATTGTGTCGTAGTCATGTTCCGGAACGATTCGTCCTTACAAATAAAAAGTGTTGTATCTTTAAATCAGTTTGACTTTATCTTGGCAGATTGGTTATTAACTATAGGCTCGTTGTCATGAAACGTTAAATATTGCTGGACACTGCTTGAAATGAATTTACCGTTTTAAAGGACAAACATTATTTTGTTTGTTTGATTGGGGTTTTACGTCGTACTCAAGGGTATTTCACTTATATGACGACGTGCCAGCCCAATGGATG
>JAQQZZ010038040.1:0-23997 GCA_030265115.1 Mopalia vespertina | reverse complement strand
AGTGGACAATCCGTCGTCATATAAGTGAAATACCCTTGAGTACGACGTTAAACCCCAATCAAACAAACAAACAATAAAATGACGAAGGAATCCAAGCGTTTTTAAAAATAGACATTCAGACGGATATCCGATTTAATTGATTGGCATGTGTATACAAATTCTACAGTTCTGTGAAGTGGATGAGAAGTCACGAGAAGGTTAAAATCCAGTCTAAATGAATGTCTGGGATCTTTGTAGTGAAGATTATTCACCACGTTTGGCTTAACTGTTCTACCAATGGCCACTTCATCTATCTCTGATCGTTTTCACGGAATTCCAAATGGGTCTCTCCGAACTGAGATGGATTCCTAACAGTTCCACAATAAGGATATCACGTTTTGAGGCGTTTAATCCATAGCGTACGTGTTTGGCTATGAAAAGGTTGTCATATCATGTGCCATTTAAGTACTTTATCTACATATGGCGATGCGTCAGTGTCTGGTGTGTAAAATAATATCCATTAAAATCCGTCGGTAAAACTTACACACCTCAACATGCAGTAATCTACACTTATTTATCATGAAATACCATACGTAAATGTAAATTTCAGAACAATCGTATTATGTTTAGATCGACATGGCCTGGTATTATTTTTTTGAATTAAGACTATTTGAGTGCATTGTTGTCATGGGAATGTATTCATCTCATACCGGTTAAGCGGGATTTTGTTTAGTCTGTAAGTCTTGCCTATTCCAACTGTGATTTTCAGAATCAATGGATGCAACATTATCCGAATAAATGTATACACGTTTTACATATTCAGCTGAAAAGTACCTTGTTTTATTTTAGCATAAGCAAATAAAATAGAACAACAGATTAATGGCGATGGAATTGTTGGTGCCTTAAACGATTCTTCCTTCAGGCGATTTATACCGTGATATGAAACCATACATATAGCAATTAATCCAACCAGAGACCTGGTATGCATCATTTGCTGAATGTGATAGCGTGATCACGGAGATGACCTCGTAATAAAATTATTGTCAAGCCATATCGATGTACATAATATACCGAAGTTGACAAAAGCGCATATACGAATCAGTCCTGCTAAAATAAATAATGAAGTTATTTTGGAACGATGAAAATGTTTCCCTGTGACATCAAGAGGCTATCCAACGAGAGCTCATGCATTACCATGGGTATCACTCGAATCTTTTCGTGAATAGAACCAGGACTGACCAACGACTACTGTTTGATAATAGAACACGTGTATCACGATACGATAATCAACGGATCTGGACCACGCTTTTCTGGTGTGAAGTATGGAAATAGCTTATCTCGCAGCGAGAAAACCAATTATCTTTGGAAATTGCTAAGTATTTTGGTTCGGCATCTATTGTCAGAAGTTTACAATCTTAAAATGTCGTAGAAACCAAAACGTTTTTTGATACGGTGATTCAGACTGAGATACCATTTAGCTGATTGTATTAAAAGTCTACAGCTCTGCTGGTCAGAGGACGTCATCCATTTTTTTGGATTTTCCTCAACAGAGTCTTTTTACTAGTTCTGAAATCAAGAGAAGAGTGGGACAAAATGCTTATAAACGCCCAGAGATATTTCATATGACTTTTGTTTAACACGTCTGGGGTATACCCTTATATCTACTAGAACTCATGGCATCTCTCTCTCGGATTGTTTTCTTGAAATTCCGAACTGGCAAAGCCCGTTCCTTAGTAGATTTATACAAATGACATCACGTCTCGTAGATTTTAGATCCACTGAGAACGTGTTTGGATATAAAGTGGCTGACATACACACAAGAAGTTATTCAGACACACAGCACGATCGATATGGCGGAAAAATATTGTCTACTTTCTCTTTCAGTCCAGAGACATTTAGAGGTCTGTAATATCAGATATCACAAACAGAAAATGTCACATGATTCCCCACAGCCGGTGCTTGCAACACTGTTTTAAACATAAAACACTCTCTATAAAAATAAATTATATAACAATCTGACATAATCCCCTCCGGCTTAGATTCAAGACTAGTGTGGGTCCCATTTAGATAAAACTCATATCCCCAATAGCAGAATTGACGTTTCTGTTTGATATAACCTGTTCAAAACAGAAAACAAAATTTAGAAATGAAAGGAATAGATACTGTAAATTTGGGAATAACTACAATGATTTACTTAAAGAAAAGGCAGAATATAATAGAATTAAAGGGTTAGCTAGAAGACGGTGGGAAAGGAAAAGAAAATATAACTTAAAAAATGTAGCAAGACAATCACCTCCAAAATTTTGGAAAGAGATCAACAAAATATTGAAACCAAAAAATGATAATATGGGTGACCTGACGGCAGATAAATTTCTGCAGCACTTTAAAATGATAGTTGAGATGAATAGTATGGTATACACTGTTCTATTGTCTGACACTGTCGAAGGTTTACAAAATCTGTTAAATTTCTTTGCCACATATTGTGAAAAGTGGAGGGTAAAGGTAATGAAAACGAAAATTGTTGTTTGATGCTAGACGATATAGGGGCCATTACCAGTGGTTATGTAATGCCAATTGTATTGCGATTGTAGATAGTTTTTGTTATCTTGGAATTTGTTTTAAATTTAAGGCTATGCATTTTTAAATTAGTAAAAGCAAAAAGTCTCTGCTTAACTCAAAGAAATGCTTTATTATCTCAAAATTGATATTAAAACTAAACTTCATATTTTCGAAATAAGCTTTCAATAAACCCATATTTTACACCGGAATAAAAACATATAAAGGTGATAAAAATTGAACAGGGCCTGTAACTCTCGTTCTCTTCAACTTGACTGCTGGTGGCCGCCTTAAAATTCTGTCGCTGTGTTTTTAATACCGGCCTTTCAGAACGGTATTTTGTGCTGCTGTTGGGTGAAGCTCTAGGACTGGAAGGGAGCAGTGGCATCTTTTTAACTTTCTGTTAACTCTGGAACTAGAACGAATTTATACTGTCACCTGAAGTGAAGTTAATAACCTAAAATATCGCAGATCACATGACGTGACTTACATGCCCTGTACTAAACGAATGTGTTCGAGTCATATTGATTGGATATCATTAGTGGTGGAACTGTTGAAAGACAGAGGCAAAAATCAGGTAGAAAGTCTAAAACGTATGTAAATGACCTGTTTTGATAGACAAGTGGGTATTTTATCCACCATCCAGTGTTGGGACTTTACAGACCTGAAAATATAAAGCCAGCGATTTTTTTTTGAAGCATTGAATTAGGAGAAAATATCACGTAACTGTTCGTAAGTTGTATTAAAATTAAACAGTAGAGTATCCTTTTCCATGGAATGTCCGGCATAAAGGCCTTATGTTCGTCTTAAGGTCTGGGGAAGAAAAAACATGTAGAAGTCTTTAATTCGTCTTCTGTTCAACACGTCTAGGATTTACTGTTATATCTACAAATACCCACTGCGTCACTCTCTGATTGTTTTCTCAGAATTCCGAATGAAACTGTCTTACCATCTAATGGTTCCTTAATAGATTTGTAATAATGACATCACGTCTCCTGGCGATAAAATCAACACGAACGTGTTTGGATAGGAAAGGCTGTCTTACCCGTCTATTTGTTGTGAAAAAAGTTTTTTTTTCATTTATCTTTCAGTTAATCTTCCTCAGACTTTTCAAATCTAATATAAATGTTGTAGATTGAATGATTGATTGGTGTTATATGCCACATTAGGCGGTATGTTACAATTTCTATATTTTATAATTTTAAATCATTGACTGTGATAACCTGGAGCTTTCATGGCCCTACATTAAAAAAAGAAATGAAAAGAATTGAAACGGACAGACATGAGTGTTCAAATTGTCAAATATATTTAGCATTAAATATCTTTGAAACTATTTTACATGCTATCAAAGAATTATTTACAACATTTGCTGTTTTTAAATAACATTTTGTGATACACACTAATCTGCTTAAGGAATCTGATGACAACATCGAAAGCAAACAGGTCCTTCATACAGGCGACTGTGCTGGATGCTTGCCCTTACAGTTTTGGCGAGCCATAGGACTATGTGTTCTGTTGGCATTTAACCGAGGGTGGTCCACACTGACTAGCACTCGAGTAGGCGGGTCCGATAGCCACCCCCATTCGCTCTAAGGGATCAATTGCCAAGGCACTGAACAGGTTTGCAACAGGAAATGAATGAGACTCGAGTGACTTTTGTGGAGGGTTTTGGAGAGAGGGGCCGAGTCCTCTTTATATTTCTGATTTTTATCGGTTGTTCAACCCTTGTGGTCTTGGAAGGGCTAACCTCCGGGCTTTTTGTTTGTGTGTCTGTTTCGTTTTTTTTATAGTAATTTTGGCCTGTGGTTGGGTAATTTATAGCAGTCTGTGTTGATGTTGCAGTTTTATTTGTAAAATGTTAACCTTAACATTAAGGGGGGATTACCTGAAATGGACCACGTAGATAACGTCTGTGTAACCACGGACACTTTCTTTGTTTCATTGGTGCAGGCAGAGGCAAAGCGCCCGTGCCTCATGATAACTAATGTTCTTTTCAGATTTGATTTGCTTTTCTTTCGATTATAAAGAAAGCCTTTAGAGTAGGCCATGTGAACCTCATTACAGCTAATAAAAACATGGTCTTGTTGCAATCGAAGCCCTCGTGACCTTTTCCAGAGCATCGAAAGCAAACCAGACCACCTCTACACTGGGTCCGAGTTTCTGACAGTGAAAGCACCTGATGGAGGTGTCGATTTGGCCTGGAACTGATGTTTAATTTAAAGTTATCAAATAAGCTTTTAGTTTTATAATGGTGCCATCCTTTTTAGTGGTAAAGCACTTCACGCTAGTTATCCAGTGGTCTCCGAATTCAGTGTAGATCTCTTTTCTGAAAGATCAAAGAGATATTTGCCTCTGTCTCGGATTATTCCCTTGGTACTATTCAGATATCTTAGTGAGGATACAGTAACTGTTACGTTTAAAATATTCTTCAGTTTAAGTAAATTCGCTGCTTGTTGCTGTCTGGTGCATTCAACAAGATAATCACCAGATCGCATCGTAGTTACATTTTTATGTCTCGCATCTGTCGTTATTAGAGTTTTATTTCATGCCAAAGGTGATATCCTAGCCACAAGACTGATTTGTGTTTTGTTTGTTATTACGATAAATTTAGGCCAGTTATCATTTTCATTTCAGTCTACTATTCCAATAGTTTTCTTTTTCTCCCATTATTTGCTGGGGGATGCCAAATTTAGGCGAAATAGTTCCACCACCCTCCACGGAATACCAACAATGCCGAAACCTCCCCTGTGGTATCCAGCAGGACCAGGTAACGAGGGTTCAACGGGTGGTATACTTAAACGGGATGCTATAAATATGGTTTTTTTCGTTTCACACTTAATTCACCCATGAGCCACCGCCTTCTGCAACGATCTAAAAGAACAAAGTAACCTGTTTATAGATTGATTTTATTGTTCTTATACTTTGACTTATTAATTACAGTGGAATTAATACTTGACCATTACAGGGCTCGGAGTGACCAGCCGATTGATCAAATCGGGCCAATCTCAACACCCGTCTTTGAGACTATTGAGCCAAAGTGACATGTGGCACCCTTTTTGTCAGCCTAGCTACCAACAGGTCGCCCCGATTAGTCGTCACTTACGACAAGGACTGGTAAGCTATGTGCTCATTCTATCATCCGAGGGGCCCCCAAATGTTGTAGAAATAGAGAAACTACATTTTAAGTAAGACAAAAGAAAAGCATGACTGTGTGATCTATCACTATATTGTTAAAAAATGCCCTCCAATAATGGAAATTCTTCAAACGAAGTCATTTGAGAATTTTTGCGAAATTTAAATTAAGACTGTCGCACTATTCAATCTCATCGAAAAGCGATATGCTTTTCTTTCCAAAAAGGGTTTCTTTGTCTATTACTTAAAGTGTAAACTTTGTTTTCGGAAACAAAAACCCTTTCGGACAAGAATGATGCAGCTACCTTCAACTGGCGTCGAAGTTGATTTAAATTTGTTTATTTGAATGTGTTTTAACGCCGTACTTAATGGTATTTCACTTATATGACACACTGTTCCTGCGATATAATAGTTGATTATTATTTTTCTGGCAGAACTTCAAGCGCCCACAGTGGATATGAATATATACGGAAGCAATCCTTTGACAAATTCATAAAATCTAGTTTGTAGGAAAATATGTTGAAGGGTCTCTCTTGAAAAGTACGGTTTTTATCCGCGTGTCCTAGTTTCGCAATTTTTGCTTTGCATATGCATTTGCAAATATACTCAATCAAAATAATCCAACAACTTTATCGTTGATGTATATGTATAGATTTCCCAAGCTACATATACTTACATATTGATGAGAGAGCGTTTAAAGCACACGTTTAATCAACATGGTGGCTTAGTAAGACGTGAATATGATCTTCTCTGCGTCTTTCGTCGACTGCTTTAAATAACAGCTCCCAGATTTGTTTGTTTGATTTGGGGTTTAACGCCGTACAATTTGTTTGATTCGGGTTTAACCTGTACTCAATGGTATTTCACTTACATGACACACTGTTCCTTGCTCAAGCACTCTGGATAACCTTGTTAAAAGCACCACACGATTACCAGAGCCACACCATGTGACTAACCCATACACCGGATGATCGACTGACGGACTCCAGCCCATGGATTGTACATCAAAGTACTAGGCATACACGGAAACAACTAAGCCAAGGCCCCCCATTTTTTTATTTATATAAAACTGGTTTTGGTATACAAAGGAACTGGTGGAAAACGTCGGAGAAGCGACCAACAAAATGAACAAATATTGGTATAATCTCCGGGCGGTTCTAGTGAATCACTCAGTCAGCTCTCGATCGGTACCAGGGAGTGCCTATACTCCGAGGCAATGGCCCAAAATATCATGCCCTCCTCCCCAGCACAGTCAGATTTAAAGGGAAGCCTACATTCCGCATCTTAACTACAACCCGTCACACATCAAAGCTGGAATGTTCTTGATAGGCTTGAGCACAAACTTATAAGAATTGAACACAAATAGCTGTGCGGGAAACTATAAAACTATACCTCGGGAAAGTGAAAGGTGAAGTTCTGGAACTTGAATATGGCGTTAAAGAACTTGATAAAACAGTCCAACAACAACTCTGAGTTATTAAACGGACAATATTAAGAAAGAGAATTTTGAAACGAGACAGAATTTGGTTAAATATCAAAACAATTGGAAGATCTACCTAATTTGAGACAAAAAAGTATATCTTTAAAGCAGAGTTAAATGCCCTACTTAAAGATACCAGTTACTTTATACAGAAGCAAGATCCATGTGAGCTAACTTGTTATTTCATGGGATTCCGGAAAGTGCCGGTGATGACGATGAACGAGTAAAGAAATCATTAATTCACGAGGAGCTGGACATTCAGTTTGAAATAATATATAGAAACGGAAGGTATCACAGAGATTCCGGTGCACGACCTCCACCTATTTGTACAAAATTTCCACGCCAGAAAGACAGGAAGTTTGTTTGTCAAACAGCCAGAGAAAAACTCTACAAATAAAATTTACCATAAGTGAACAATATCCAGCTGAGATTGTTGCAACCCGTAGACGCCTATCGTCTATTATGGGACAAGCTAGACATAATGGTCACAACGCTTAAATTGTTCTTGACATATTATACATCGACAATGTCCTTTATGATGAAAGGCAGGTGAATTGCCACACTCATCAAATGTCCCCAGGTGGATCTCCGCGCATTCCGGCCAACGAACTGACTGGCCAGGCGTCCACGGATCAAGAGGACACCATGTATACCAAAGGATACGTGTGTGTCCGAGAACGTCATTGTCAAATGCACAAGCATTCTTCAATTGTAAATCTCCCCTTGAAAGAGGTATGACTGTGTCCTTTGAACGTTTGTGGAACTAATGTAACCAGACTTCGAACCATTCTTGAACAACTATGATATATTGTATGTCATCGAGTATAAATTACGCGACATATATGTAGTGGTGATAAATACTTTTCATATAATCCAGAAGAAATCTGCTATAAAAGTAAGTCTGTAATTACTATAATTATAATAGAAAGTATTCGAAAATATTTCACTGTAATTGAATCACGGTGCTAATATGTGTTATGGTTACACGGGTCAAAAAAACTGTTCGAAGTTGAAACACTGCTTGGCTGTTTTCTCATATCGCCAGAGAATTACGTTTATGTGGTCAAGGTTGCTTTTCTGATCTCCACGAAGATTTATTACAAGTTACGTCCAGATTTTAACATGTTTGCATTGCAGGTTGTTTTCAATGCACGAGCAAATTCGCTGCCTGATTTTCAGAAAACTTACAAAATTCTGACAGATTTCATTAAATAGGATTCTGATGTTGCACAATTTGCGCTTGGTATACAACTCTTAGAAAAACGTGGAATCGGTCTCGAAAGATACTCATGCTATATACAGGTAAACAATTTGGGTTAAAAATTTCTATTTTATCTTGTTACATGTAATAGTACAGTTGGTCAGAGTAGAGTGATAGGGAGAACGACGTGTAGGTGCCATCGTCGTCGATAATGGCATGGCTAGGCCTTGAATGTTTACAGATATATAAAAAAAAATTGAAGTTGTGGAAAACATTGACTTGCTTTCATATATATACTGTTTTCTCAGTTCCAAATTAAAATCAACAGTGGAAAAAGCTGAACAGGTGGGGTATAAGCATGGTGAATCTGTTCTTAAACGCTGTCAGCCCTGAAAAGTAGCAGAGATAAGATACAATTTGGATATAGAACAAATAAACCTTAATTTACAGGAAATCAGTGACAACATAAAGTCATTGTTTGTCTCAAAAAGTACAAAATATGTAGACAAAGTCCTAAATGAAATAACTAAATGTCTTATTTCAAGCGCCGAAATTCCACTGAGTTACAGACAAATATCCAAATATTAGGTCTGCCCCAGTAAACCGTGGTTTTATCGGCAATGTTTAGCCAAATGAAAACAAATGTTGAAAGAGAAGACTATTTATAGGAAATATAAAAGAGATAAGAAACTGTCAAACCATAGTTACAGCCTATCTGTAAAATCTTCGATATTGATTTTAGGATATTGCAAAACTATTTTAAAGACAATTGCGTACACAAAACTTAACTTATTGCTGATGAAAATGGCCACATATAGAAGAACTAGATAACCATCTCAGTAAAGAAGAAGTGGAACACTCACTAAATTAATTTAAAAACAAAAATATTGAACTAGCCGGATTTGACCAATTTTTAATGAACACATTAAAGAAAATCTAAGGATCTCATGTTAGAAAATTACACATTATATGTTGGCTTTATATATTATCCAAGCCATTTATAAAGAATAAAGGGATCCCCCAAGACCTTGACAACTACAGAGCAATTTGTTTCTTTGTTGAATTCTCTAAGGCATTGGACCCAGTCTGGGGGGGAGGGCTATGGTATAAAAAGAGACAAGAACGGGTTCGGTAGAGTGTCTACAGATAATAAGAAATAAGTATAGCTCTATAAAACCCTGTGTTTCGGATGATCAACAGTTATCGGACTTCTTCGTGTTTGAGGTGGGCGTGCGACAAGGAGAGAATCTGTCGCATTTGAGGTTCTCGTTGTATCTAAATAACCTAAAAGAATTTATTATCGATAATCTTGTCCATGGTCTAACGTCATTCCAAATAGACATATATGATGAACTAAACATTATTATGCGTATTATTGTTATATCGTACACTCACGATACTATACTTATTGCTGAAAATGAACACTATTGTAATATTTGGTAACTGAAAGTGAACATTGCGAAAACCAAAACTGTAATGTTCTGTAAGAGACAGCCAAAGACTTCTGCGAGTTTCTATTACAATGACCAAACACTAGATAATATGAAAGAATACTGTAACTTTGGTGTAATAAGGAAATCAACAGGCATTTCTGCACAATAGCACATTTTTCTCACAGGCCAATAAGATTCTGTTCGGGTTATATACTAAAAAGGCATTTCAGTTGTGGCTACCAATTGGTACGAGTTATATATGGCATTCCCAATCTGTGAACAATGCTGCTTGTTAATTAAAACACTTGGACCGAATTTCAAAGGACCAATGTATACACAAAAAGCGTACTGATATTGATCACTCGTCCAAAGTCACAATATATAGATTATTTAAAACAGACTTAAATATTTTTTAAAAAACTGCATTTTATTGTTGGGCGACAAAGGTGAACAAATTGTAGCAAGATTTAGGATATCAAATCATAGACAACAAATTATGTTCGGAGTCGGTTGAAAAAACTAAAAGCAGTCCGAGTGTGTACAATGTGTCAAACAAGTAGCATTGGTGACGAATGTGTTTACTCATTTGCCCCTAATTGATACTGCAATAAACCAGTAGTCGGTATGTGATGCGAACCGTAATTCACACCAACTTATTCGTCTCAGTAAATTTTTTGAACATGGCATGACCTTTCTGCTATTTGCCAAATAACCTCTTATAAGTACTAAAGTATTATTTTATATATACCTTTTCAAAGGCATATCTTTATCACGGAATATTTCTGCTATCAATACCTGAGATGTTTAAAGCCGTCATAGTTGTATATGTTGTAATGACCTCTCGGCAACCCCTGTAGTTAAGAGTGAATATATAATTAAAGTGAACAAAGTGTGGATAAAGTATGGACATTATGGGTGAAGAACATATATGGGGTATGGAGAACTGCTTGGGCAAAGCAAGTAACCGTCGGAAACAATATATAGCACTGGTTATGTACGTTTATACCAATAATAAGCAGAGTTATATAGCGTGTGAGCGATTTGAACGGGGAAAGTTATACATGGGTCATCGACGCAGGCGTACTATCTGAAAAGGGTCAATTCTGTAGAAGCTGTAATGTCATGGTTTAATATTGGTTGACAGCGTCTTATAGCCAGGGCCTCTGTAAATAGTAGCGTTGAACAGTGGTTTGCCCAGCCAAGAATTCATGTGTGTTTTATCATTTAATACATCTGGTCGATTTCAAGTAGTATACAGTAGTACATACATTGATCTGCATTGTTTTCCCTAAAATTGCTTTCATTATTTAGGGATAACACTGTCTTAATTTGAACAGATTCTAGTTCCGCAAACTTGTGCATGGATCTGCTAAAAAATGTCACTACTGCCTGTCGTCAGTTCTTTTATTCAATTAGCCAAGTTCCTACCTGTACAAATACTCCGGTTTGCAAGCATGGCATGTGAATTTATAAACAACCGAGATAGTACATGGTTTTGAGGTGACATCTCGAATGTTCGTAAACGTACATAACTGTTTCGTTTGTCATTTAGTTAAGAAAACAACAGGTATGTTTATCAATCTTTTTAGACTATGTATGAGAAAGCCAGAGTTTGGCTGTTTCGTCTTATTTTTCCTTTTCGTCGGTTTGTTTGGAGTGGGACATGACAGCTTCTCGCTTGAGTGCACAATAAAAATGATCACAACACCCATACTTATTTTGCACCGGTCTTGTGGCAAAAAGCAACGAGCCAGCAAACGAACGATATGTGAATACAGTTCCTTAGGCTTTTAACGTTTTTTCTTCGTCCAGAGCATCTTGCAATTTGTCTTCTGTAGTCTACCAGTGCCTTTCCATTATCACATGATACACAGGTGCAAAACAACCTCACTACATGGTTACAATAAATGCAGACACTTGGAACATCAATTAATAAGCTGAAAAACAAGTCCTTAATTTGTGTATTTTCATTACTGGCAGTTTTTCCGATTCTCATGTACCCACGAGTACATCGTGGAGTGATGTTTAGCAACACAAATATATCATCTTGTGATGGAGAACAAAGCACACGGAAACAGATTAAGCTTGGAGTATTGTTTCTTCTTGCAGTTATTTCCATGCCCGTGATACCATACATTAATACAACCATAAACGTTTATGCACAACTTGTAGAATGTGATAACGTTATGACCAACGATGTCCAACGCTATAAAAAGTGGACAAATGTATATACAAATAAGTTAGACGAATAAACAAAACAGCTTCACAATGATTCCAAGTGCATTAAAGTTAGGCAATTAAATGGTTGACATGTAACATTCGCTGACACCAGTGTGCAAGGGAATAATTATTAAAGGCAAGTACGAATGGGATTATCTTGATCATTCAGGATCATTATTCTTAGTATGTTTAAGCCAACGAACGATTTTTTAAGAGCTTCAGACGGATATCTCGTTTAGCTGATTGACGACTATGTTAAAACAGGTCTACTGATCACAAAACAGTATCTCCTTTCGGGGATTGCTGGCCAAACAGGCTTTGCATTCGTTCTGAAGTCACGAGAAGAATGAAATCAAATGTAGATGACTGGCCGGAGAATTTTCAGAGGATTTCTGTTCAACACGCTTGGGATTTACGTCTATATCTACCAGTGCCCTTTGCGTCTATCTGATTGTTTTCTCGGAATTCCGAATGAGTCTTGCCGATCTTTAGATGGTCCCTAAAGAGATTTATACAAATGACATCACGTCTCGCGGCGTGAAGATCCGCTGAGGACATGCTTGGCTATGAAGTGGCTGACATACCTCGGGATATTTGACAGCCTGTATATACACACACACACACACCGCATGATCGATGTGGTGGTACAATATTGTCCATTTTCTTTTAATTTAACTTACTCGGATCTTTAATCTATTATTTAACAAATATAGAATCTTTTTTAACTAGGAAAATCTTTTTTATCTCATCTACACTTTATACCGGCAACACCTTTTTTCTATACACCAAATACGAATTCTTTAACAGTTTGGTTTAAACAGTATTTTGATTTCACCAAAAATGACAAGAGGATTGATGAACCGGTTCACTGCCTATATTAACACCGCTCCCTTAATACATACATGTCCTATGAGGAAGGTCATATATGTACGTTTTACAAATACAAAAAAAGTTAGAAAAAAACGTTAAAACGTGTTTATGGCTTAATATTCATTCAAACCAAGCATTTTCATCAGAAATAATTCTAGTCTAAATCTACACACAGACTGATTGTTCTCCAACAAAGTTGTTTTTCAGAGAGTAAATTAAAGTGCCTTACACAAAACATTGGCAGTCTGAAACACCCCAAATGACGTGACCGAATTTAGTTCCTTTACAGTGACCTTCTTCTGTCCATCCTCAGCACAAACAACAACTTTTCAGCGGGTTACGGCAAAATAATTTGTATATATTTTTTACTTTTAACTCTAATCTTCTGTCTAGTCACATACTTAGCCGCTATTAACATGACATGTATTCCGTATCTAAACAATGGGGTAGTGTTTTGCTAAAACAAAAACATACACACCCATACATAACAAACTTGTTTTAGTAACCAGAACAACGTACCGCGTAAGAGATGTAATGATGTGTTGAATCAGAAGGATCCTATCCTTTTATGCCATGATGTGAAACCATAGCAATGCGCTCTTAATAAAATTATTTTGTCAAGTCGATGTCCACAACTAAAGGAAATGGAAACATGCACACACATATATTTGATTGTAATAAATGTTATAGTAAGACGCTTGAAATGCTTTTATCATGCCGTTTATAAAACATTCAGTCACTTCTATCAACTCACCATTGTTGACATCGATAGTTATAGCACTTCAATTATAGTGATGAATATAAGCTAGTGTAAGGTACATTACAAACTGTGTTAACATTCAGACTATTGTCGACTTTGATTGAAAATGTTGAAAATGAAGATGAATACCCAGGGATAGTTCAGATGACTGTAGCTCACCACGTCTGCGTTTTACTCATCCATGTACCAGTTGTCACGTTATCTATATCTGAATGTTACCTTAGACTTCGGAATAGATCCAGCCGGATTTAAGATAGTTCTACTATAATTCATCTATAATAAGGAGATCATGCCTCGTGCTATTTAATTCCACTGCGAACGTGTATGGATTCGAAGCGTCTGTGGTACCTACATTGCATCTACAGTACCGCCCTCACCATGCGTAGTTGAAAACAAATTCTCTATTTTACCGCTTTTATTATTTAATACCATAACTTAAATGAAATGGTTAACACTCTTTGTCTGTTACGGTCGACATATCGCTTGACAATTGTTTTACAATTTTAATAAGGAGTGTAATATTATGTATTTAATTTAACTACGTTCATCTCAAATACAGCAATCAACTAAGTTAAGTGCTGAATGATTATTTCTTTTAGAAAGTGTATATTCACATTATTTCGTTATTTTGGGTAACACTTGCTTAGACATTCTAGTTCAGAAAATTGTACAGGTTCAACCCCGTTCGGGAATCGAACCTTCAGAGTTAGGAACAGAATCGCAAGCAGTAAACAATGCCGGTCAGAAACTGTTATCCAAAATAACGAAAATACGGTGCAAGTTTAATGCTGTCTTTTTTGTCTAACGCACCTTAAATAATGTATTGTGTTGTAGAACAGTGGCGATCTTGTATTAACCGATACGCAGATAAAATATCAATATTTTTATTTTTACACCAATGAAATATCAGGATTTTCTTCACACATAAAAGTGTTATTTCATAGCAGTGAAAAACGCTTTTTGTTATCACTCTCTGAATTTCGAACCTGTACAAACTAAAATACATTTTTGAATGACGTCTGCCCATTTCAGTTTGATAGATATATTCATTTTATTGCATTCCGAGCAGGAATAGGCATTCTCTGCTAGATACAACACTCTTTAAAAAATATGGCTCTAATGGAACCATTTAGGGTTGTTTAGTCATGGCACATGGAACCCTCTTAGGTTCTGTATGGAACCCTCACAGCAGATGGTCCAAGTATTGATCCCTTTCTTTTCATATCAAAGAACCGTTTCATCGTAATAGTTCCATATAGAACCATACTCTTTTCTAAAGAATCCTTAAAGAATCATTATTTCCAAGAGTGTACTTGGCACTGCCTGAACTATTTTATTAAAAATGTTTCCGTGTAACATTTACGCATATTAAATTGCAATAAATATTTATATTTACTAATATTAAAAATGTAAACAATATTTACCACAGAAAAGCACCTCACTGAAAATTTCAATCTAGAACCGTTGATTATTGTGTTATAATATTGATATGTAGGTGAAATATCAGGATTTCCTTCAATCGCTATATTCCGTAATATTTCACTGCCGTTACTTAAAAATTAGTTTAAAAGAAGCTGAAATTTCACTTATTAACTAGCTTTTTTAAGTTTAACACAATATTGAATATTGTAGAAAAAAACACAACAAAGTATGACAGATAACAATAGGCTGAATAACCGTTTGTTGGTTAAAATAATGAACTCTATGTTTATGTAAAAAATACTTTTGTTTACATTATTGGCGTAAAATAAGTACCAATCTGAATAAAGAAGAACTCCAAGAATATATATGTTTTCAATATAAGTTTGTAGAGTTCAGAAAAGAATAATTGACCTAGTATTGTTCGACATTAAAAGACAATTCAGAATGTGTATACACGTGTTGCAAAATTCCGTATAGTTAACATGCAAAAGGGTTACACGTAAAAATAATGAAATCACATGAGCTAATGTACATGTAGACTTGTTGAAGCTCCAAATGTTGATTTGAATGCATGTTAATATTCACTTTTACTATCCTGTTCTGTATTCATATACCTTCATTCGAACAAAATACAATTTATTATATTCCAGGACAAAATTGAGCATTTGCTGACCGGAATGTAACAAGTATATTACCCTATGAGTTTATAGTAAATATAAATAAAATATTAGTTTAAACACCATAATAATTGGTCTGGTGAATGGTGGAAGGAATAACCCACAAGACGCGAATACAATTGTTGCCAATTGATATTGATGTCACGGTGAAACGAAGCGGACACATTTGGACAGGTTTGACGCAGAAATCAGTTGTGAAACGGTTGTTAATCTAGTCCAACATTATATGGGTATACTGACAACATGAAACATAGGGCATCATAAAAGACAAAAAGACCATAACTATTCTGCTTTATAGCTTGTCACATCAGTAAGCTATTAGATTATGTTATATTGTCATTGAATTCATGTTTGTCAAACTCTGACTTTAAGGGCCACTTATGATAATGGCTTTAAAATATGTTGCGAGATATTTTGTTACAAACTAAAAGGCTTTACTTCGCCGTGACCATCCTCGGAACGACCATCGCAATTTGTCAGCGGACAAAAGCAAAAAGATTTTTATATATAACTATCCACTGATCAGTCAGCAGAAGTTTTAGCATGCGTCTTACCAATGTGAAGTTTAACCGAAATATATCCCAGACGTAGAGTAAGTAACTTTCAGGATGAATAAATAAAGTTTAAAAAAAGCTCGCCACTGGTATACAATAAGTCGGCGTGTGAATTCATTCGGTCGTGTGAACTGTATTCCCAGTTATCGCAGTTCCCCTTTGCGAATGTGTTGATAGGACTTTAATGATGCCAAATCACCTTCCAATCAAATTACAAAGCAGAAAATAGATCAAAGTTGGCGCTTTTTTAACCACAGTGGTGACAATGCTAGAGTGTTTATCAGGCTATAATGAAGATTTTCGGGATACACTCGCTCAATGGGGGTAATTACCATGAAATTACCCTGCCTTACGCAACAGTCCCGCTTTTTAATTTGTTCAGTTTGAATATCTTATAAGGCCAATAACTGACACTGTATCCTGGGATGGACTTGTGATGAACTACTCCCATGGTCTACCTAATTTCACACTTCCGCACACACCGAACCAATGGTTAACTAGCAATGTTAATATTTCTACCTTAGTCGGGGCGCCTTTCAGAATGTAGAATCGAGGCTGTCAATAACCAAATGCGCTGGAATTCACTTTCTTTCCCAGGACTGCGGAGACTGGGCCATTCCTGAACTAGTTTAAAAGACGCTCTAATAAAATGTTAACCATCGAACACTGATGATTGTGTAAAGTCTTTATTATCCGCTGCTTCTTTGTTTGATTGCCCTAATAAAACAAACCATTACAAACATTTTTAGAATGGCAATTCGAATTACTTCTTGACAGAGACAAGTCGGTAGACGAGCAGTGAGAGAAACGGTTGATTATTGGCGTATTGATCGATATGCAGCGGTCCTTCCTTACCAGTAGTACCCCACGGAGTCGATCTCTGCCTAACCCGCCGAGATAACTGCTCCAAACTACAGACCGTCTCCAGTGTTAATTGGCTAGCCAGGCACAACGAACAATCATGTCCTATATAATGCCATAGCGTGCTACACCTTTGCCAGAAATTTGGGCAGGATTGCCTGTGTGGCTTGTCTCTTCGATTCCATTGGTTTCCTCGTGTCACAAGGTCATCGGACAGAGGAAGCGAGAAGACTAGCCTGACTTAAAGCTAACTCAAATTCCAGCATAATAACCTCACTGAACCTTGCAATATGAAGGTAAGTACTTCTTCTTGTTCGAAGCCATTCGTTGAATTGATGTCAGTAGTGGATTCTTTTGGTAAACCACGAACCAGTGACCCGTGCCAATAGTAGTCCACTCTACCCGATTGCATTTTATTGCTGAAGCGGGAAATGTTTTTATAGCTGAGCGCTTTCTTATAAACCCTTCTCCTATATTTATCCAACCATTACACTTACCTAATATATCGCACATTATATAAATGCTGAATTTGTATTTGACTTAGTTGTTTGTTTGTAATCGTTGGGAGATTACTAGCCGTGTTATCCCATCGTAAGCCTGTCTGAGCGCTCTATAATTATGTCTTTAGGGTTTTGCGAAAAATCCATTAAAGGATGGCAAGCTCTTACTACGACGTTGTTGGTATGTCTGTGTTGGTAATGATCTGAAAACAGCTACTTATTTGGGTGAATAAAATGAGTCTCCATTATCTGCCTCCGCATTTTGACCTATCATACGTGATGTTTGCGACATACTCGTTTTATAATGCCTTTTGCTCGTATTCCCACAAATACTTGACGCAGCTTGAGGTATTTAAGACAAATACGCGACGAGTAGAAATAATTAATAGTTTTTATAGTTCCCGAAAAAACTTCAGCGCACCATCGCTGATATAGGTCTTCTAGATTAAGCGGCACTAACGAGTTGTCGCAGTGTAGCAATATATGCATGTAGACCGTCTGTAGCCGGGTAGATATTCCTCTCGTCGGATTTTTTTTTTTTTTTGATGCGTAATTTCAGTATTAAAGCTTTAAATTAAAATTTTGAAAGACTAAATTCAATAGCTGTTAATTTTTGTCGGTAAATAGGATACAAAGTTTAAACATAGCAAACTAAAAGAATCCTTGAACATGTATTTATATGGTTAGTTTATTCAGTTCGACAAGTGGAAAAACAAAAACGCATTTAACAAAAAGGGCTCAAAAAACCATTAATACAAAATTTAGCAGCCACTCGACAATAACGTCATTGTAAACGTAGATCTTATTCCTTATTCATAGCATAGTAGCTCTATTATATTAACAATTGTTGACCGAATAAAAACACCCGAGTGATTATTTCATATCTATGATTATGTAGCTATGGTCCACACCTTTCCTCCTGCCAGATGGTCAGCTACAAACACTAAATATTGAATTCCCCGCTAAGAGTAGGATGTTGGCACCTTCTTGGCCATCGAAGTTGTCGCCATTCATTGGTGACTATATGTGGGGCGGTTCGCTATCATAGTGTGTGTGAGTAGATCATCACGTCAGATTCACACTTGTAGATAAATAATTCAGTCTTCCGAGTAATCAGTGTGAATTGTACTACCAATCTATTACTCATTGTCGCATTCATCAACTTATTACATGGGTCAAATCGTCCACCTAACTCCTTTCACGACCTTGAATCGTTAACCGATGCTATTCTATATGGATGAGAAATAACCTTCCAGACTTGCACATTTTTAAAGATTTCGCCAAGAACTGGAGGTCAGTCGTCTAGGTTGTTTGTTTTTAGAGGGGGTGGAGGGGGGGGAAGCTTTGAAAAACGCAAACTTTCAGTTGGAAATCATTTAAACATCTATTTGCATAAACAATACACATATTTCTTGTTCAGATAGTTATCGGAAATTAAAAAATACGACGCGTGTTGTTTTCGTTTGTTCAGAAATCATAGCATTATTATCCGCACTATGAAGCATACGACAGCCATTTTTCAGCATTATCGTAAATCGATCTATTTACTAAATGCACTGATAACTACAAATTATATAAAAAATATTCCAACAAGTTTTTTACATAAACAAATATTTGCTAAAGACTTGTAATAGTCCGAATTTGAATACACTTCGTTTTACCTACTGTATCATTCGAAACGTATTAGAACAAACACCCGAATCTTCAGGATTCTGCCCTATTGTTATAAAAGGAAAGGCGTTCCGAGTGATGTGGTCGGAAGGGATATTTACCCTGAAGGACCAATTTAAAAAACTCCAAAGACCTGCGGATTAGGGAACATAGATATATATATTTTATCATATAACATCAAACCCCGTCAAGCCGCAACCATACTTATCGTACCGACTTTATAACGTTTAACCCATTTTACCTGTGTTATTTCCATTACTGACCACCACATAATGGTCTTTTTTAAAGACATAGCCTTCATCAATACAGGTTCTTCGCGACTATATATAGTCCCACGGGCTTCCTAACAAGCTCATGCTGAAATAGTATATCGCCTGATAGTAAATAACGTTTAGATAGCTCGTTTACCCATCGTATTCCATTGTAAGCCCTACTAGGAAACACCCTTCTGGGAATATATTCTGTGTATAGCTATGTCTAATTTACGGGACTGTGTGGAATGTACGTCGTGGTTAAGAATTGAGCTATACTTCAATGTCGCCATTTGGAGGTTATCTGTTTGTTTTTGAAGGCTTGCACCTGAGCCAATATGTTAGCCACTCAGTAAATTAGGCTCTCATCCAGCTCATACTACATTGTACGTGATAGATTTCATTGATTCTTCCATACAACTTGATGTGTTGTGCTGTACAAACACTGCTGTTTTGATTAATAATGGAGCTTATACATAACTAATAAAGATCGACTAGAGCGTGACCTAGGATGAATACTTCTGCGATGCCTACTGAATTCTGTGGTCTAAATGTATACGATATGTGCCTTGTTATATCCGTAAGCCTTCAAAATAAACCCGACATTTAATTAATTGAAGCTCTTTGGATATCGTATGTGTACAGGTCATCCGAAAAGAGATGGAGTCAGAATTACCATAGTGTTATCGGAATTCATGAATAGAACATATTCTCCCTATCATATTGGCCATTGTCCACCCGTGAAAATCGCTCGACAAAAGTCGAAACCTCACTGAACGTCCATGTATTGGGGCACAAACTGTTGGAGGTATCTGGTATTCGGGATATTGTGTTATCTTCTCGGATGAAAAATCTCAGCGATTCCACGATGAAGACGGCAATCGTGTATTATCAAATCTGAAACCAACCTGTACCAAAATGATTTAATTACATCAAACCATAAACATAAGAGTAAGTTAATTCAAACTTATACTGTCATATTTTTACCCCTTAACTTGTGCTTGAAAATCTGTTAACTGTCGTTGTGGTTGCCCTTTTTGTTTGGTGCTTATCTGTAGCTGTATTATTGCACCTAAAACTTATCCAAATTGATGTTTAAAACTATTTTAAAAGTTTGAGGTTATCAATAGTTCCCAAGAACATATCCGGTTTGCCCTGTGGTCATGCCAAGATTTCCGAAAATATATTTTGGGATTGGATAAAAAGGAAATCAACCCAAGAAAAAAGTAGAAAAAGCTGTTAGATTCCCCAAATGATTGTGTATATGGAGAGAAAAGATATCTGGCAATCTTACACTCGATTTATTCCATTGAATTCCGTCTGAGTTATTGTAAACATTTGGAGCATCTGTGAATAGAGCCATTAGGACGCTAAACTTTACACGTTTTGGTCGTTCTCAATTGGAGCAGAAAATGTCTTAAAGCATATACTTTATTGCGGCGAATACTTGAGGATAATCAAACCAAATTAATGTAGAGCCCTTCAGAATATTTATTTTTTTACAATTTCCATAAAAACACGGGATATTTTTTCTGTTACTGTATCAACTAAAAATATATTCTTGTATTATTCCATTGTCCCTTATACGAACGAATGCAATTCATTGAGAGTAAACCTGTAAAAACAGTCCTGTTCTTCTCTATCAGTTTTACATGGTCCAGCTTATCCGTTAATATAATATCATTCTGACAATTTCCTGCTTGAATAGACTGGGAATATTTTATCGATTGATTTTTATGTTTAGGATGGTCATTATCCATTCATATACTACTGCAAAACGCATGAAGAAATCTGCCAGCTTGAGTTTGAGCCCGTATAGATTGGCACAAAATCACACACAGTATAGCAATACCAACAATACAGATCGTTTAACTATTTTATCTCAGTTTCCAACAAGAAAGGCGATTCGGTGCCTAACTCTGAGGGTCGTGGGTTCGATTCCCGGACGGGTTTCAACCTGCAAAATTTTCTGAACTGGAATCGGTTCAAATTAAGAAAGTGTTATCCCAAAATAACGAAAATACTGAAGAAAGAATTCTTCTAAAACTAACAATTTCTCCAACTCAAAAAAAATAAATAAGAAAACACGAAAACACGAACCTTTGTGTATACGACCTGGCCTTCTACACTGGGATTTGAATTGTACTCGGATTATGGCCTAATATAATATTCAGCAATATAAAGGTAAGTTTGTTACCAACTTATCTTCGGTTTGTTTGTCTGGGGGTTTACGTCACACTCAAGGGTATTTCACTTATATCTTGACGGATTGTCCATATCACACTGTTTTTTGTTTAAATACGATAAAAAAAAAAGTGAGGCCCCCTCTTAAAAAAACACACCCGCGATTGCCGGAGCCACAACGTGTGACTCACCTTTTTAGACGATAGACGGTGTCGAACTGGTGGACGGTACATCGAAGTAAGATTAGCAGACAGACACGCTATCCACACTAAGCTACAGCCGCGGGCTGCTCACCTTTGGGAACCACTCCTTGCAGATGTACATCAGGTGCCGATAATTAATTAGAAAAAGACAAATTTCTATATTTGGTTAAACTAATACCTTTCCTTCAATGACGATTACCAAGGTTTACCTCCCTTATTTAACTCAATTTGACGTACAAATGTCATTCTATGTTTGTGCCATGTAACCATAAACTCGGTGATTTATAAAGCCAGTCTATTTACGGTTCTGGGAGAGCAGCTATAATTATTTGTTCCACTTTAGTGATTTTCTGTCTTCTCACAGGCATTTATTTGGTATTTACAATATCGTCTTCTCTGTCACGGAAAACATTTTAGGAACTGTCATAACACGATTTGTTTTTTATAATGGTGTCAATAGATCTCCGTAAAGTACAAACTCGAGCGGAATTGGGTGCACGTACATGGCGGTAAATGCAATTACAGAATAGTGTTATCAGTTTGTAATTCTGTCAAACAAATGAAGTCGACCAGAAGGGTAAGGTTATTAACGTGTTTATCGAAAGATGATCATTATATTGCTGTTTCAGGGGGTGATGGGGGGCATTTTAATATGCCTGTAATCTTTTCCATCGAATATAAATCCAACTTAAGTGTGGCTACATGTACTATTTAAGAAGACTCTTCATGTTGTTATATACTATCGTTGTGCCGTATTTCTCTTAAGTGGACAATAACCGGACCAAAGAGAAATCACGCTGATGTCTACAGTACAATGATATTTAGTCAATAAAGTAGCTTGTGAAAAATCTCCCGATCCGTCGGCGTTTGTCTACTCGATTTCATGTGGACTACTTTACACCGCTGATTTATACATAGATGATCTATGACAATACTGTAGTACAACAATAGTACGCCATAGATGAAGTATTACGAGGAGTGTTAAACTATACTGTAAAAGACTGTGTAATTTCCAATTGAACCAATTTATGTCAGAAGAGAATATCTTGTACATCTCACAACCGATTCTCATAAACCTTGTTCACAGTGTCCGTGTGTACATCTCTGTTAGGGACAAGCCAATAATGTGGTGTTACGCTTTAGAGACTGCATGGGATTAATATCAGGTTGATCTGCTTACGTTATGTGCCTGACATCCATCTGATATTAAATACATCAATGTCATTACCAATCAAAACTTCATTAGACTTTAGCACTGTATCCACGCTATCAGTCTATCAGACAGCCAAACGATTAGAGATCACCACACAACTGGATTGTAGAGTCAATAGACTTGTCCATCAGGATATGGCTGATATACCATTGCCCCCGGGGTAATACAGGGTGCTGTGTTATATATTTTAGGTTGAATATAAAAAATTAACCGAAATAAGATAAAATATAATTTGAAAGCTATTGACTTTTGAACAATGCCGTCTGTTCTTTTCTTGGAAATCATCATGCATAGAATTTCAACAAAACAACAGTGCTTAATAAACCATCAATGCACATGATGTATACATGTTACCGGCCCAAAAATATCATATAAGAACCTATAAATACAGTTAGTCTGTCTCAGTGAATCTAGTCTGTATATTATTGTACAAATATTGTTTGTTATTGTTGGGTGGTGAAGGGAGGCCACTTTCACTCAAATGTGTTCGTTCCATAAATCCCCAAACAGTTACTACACTGAAACAAGGATTTCGATAAACCCAAACTGATGAATCATCTTATGCTCAAGATAAAATCTCAAAGACCAGTTTTTGGATATCTCAATCTTGAGTACGTCCTCAAATAGTTTTGTTTTTCGTGTACTCTATATAAGAGTGCAAGGCTTTCATATTCCTGTATAATGAGCTTAGTAAATCTGATGCAATGTTAGTCATGTTGGAAAACACAAAGAATGCTTCTCTTTCTGTTAAAGGTGAAAGCCAATAGTTAGTAATATAACGTTTCTTAGGTTGGGTATGGGGGGGGGGGGGGGGGGGTAGGATCAGTCGG
>JAQQZZ010038029.1:0-10497 GCA_030265115.1 Mopalia vespertina | reverse complement strand
CGCCCACTGGCCTTTCAATTTTCTATAGCACAGCATGCGCTTCTTGTTAGTGAGCCGTACTGGCCGGCAGAGTCGTGCCTCCTTTATAGCTCAATGGTCATATGTAGTGTTCGACACTACAAATGAGCACACATTAGTAACGTATTTGCATGTGAATGGGAATCAGGTGTGAGACAGGTACAATTATGTTACAATATTCTAAAACCAATGTTCTAATAGATACGAATAAATACTAGAGCAGTAGCGTAGTTAGAGAAAGAAAATTTAGCAAGCCGTCACTGGGATTCAAATTAAGGTCTCCGCTAACAGGGCCAGCACTCTTACCGACTGCGCTATAAAAGCTCACGATGGAATTACCCCTAATTTCCATCCATGTAAAGGCGGCAAATCTTTCTCTACCGGGCACACTATAACACAGGGTCACTAAATAAGTGTCTTTTTTTATAGGAATAACTCACGATGTGTTTTATTGTTCTGATAATCTGGTTTTGGCAAAAGATATATCTTTATTGTAGAGAAAGAAAATTTGCCTGCCTCCAACTGGATTCGAACTCAGGTATCTGGCTAGCAGGGCTAGCGCTCTAATCGATTGAGTAACAAAAGCTCACGGTAAAACGACCACGAATGTTCATCCAAGTAAGGCGGCGAATCTCGTTGAGAAACTACATACAAATATGTTTTATCTTTTGGGTTATTCTGACAATCTTGTTCTGGTTAGCGTGACATCGGTGAACTCTTGGCGCTGAATGTAATAATGTCAACAATAGAGAGTACCTATAAATAAAAGATAGCTGTTATATATACAAATATATTTTGAATAAATGAAGAGAGATATACATATACAACAGCTTACAGATGGACATTTACCGACTATAGAAACATTTCAAACACACGAATCCCTTATTAAGGATTCTATTGACTCACGTCCATTAACTACAATGGTATGGTCGTAACAGCACAATGTGGTGTTCCAGATTGACACGTGTGTTGTCACAATCTTTATTGAAACTCACAGGTGAACCAAAGTGACCATCTGGCAGATAAGCTAGCCTTGCGTCATACTGAAAACCACACGACCAACCATCAAATAGCCCAGAAAAATTGAACGCATCGAGTGGAGAAATTTGTTTCGTCTACAGTCTTGTATTCTCCGTTGCAAAAGCAATCTGCCGTATCCTGGTCAGTGAAGACGTCTTTGAAACAACAGTTCCTTTTTCGTGAAAGTCCGACAATCCCGCTTACCATTGTGACTTCAAAGGGAAGCGAAATCAACGACAAATTAGATATGAGCAGGGCAGCGTTATATACCAAAGACCAAGTCGACTGCCTCAATATGCTGTTATTAGTTCTACTGTTCAGGCATGGTAAGGCGCTTACTCCAATTCTAAGTAAATCCATTGGAACGCTGTTCATTATATAAAAGCAGTGAGCATCTTGCATTTTATAAACATTATATCGTTTTTATCTTTTCGTAGTTTTATAGACCCCTGTCAATTTAATTTCATTTTAAAGTGAATTCTATGCGCACTGTTAACAGTCATTTATGTTAATTCTTCAGAAACGTTTTGCATTTAAGTTTCCGTTTTTGAAATTGTAACAGTTTAATTGGACCTGTCTTTGGTGACGTGTGATGTCTTTGCTTAACTCATGCTGTGTACCAGGAGAATATTTAATTTCAGTGTCTGCGACAACGTCCCAGCCTGACGTTTATTGTCCATTTGATGTTTCACACAACGGTGTGGTAAAAGGGCGGGAATATGACGGTGTTTTATTGAACTCTCCACGTTTGGTAGCAGGTCAGTTTTATTTATTTACTTATCCACTCACGTATTTATTCACTCACTCACTTATTCACTCACTCACTCATTCACTTATTTACTCACTTACTCACTTACTCACTCGCTCGCTCGCACGCACGCACGCACGCACGCACGCACGCACGCACGCACGCACGCACGCACGCACGCACGCACGCTCGCTCGCACGCACGCACGCACGCTCGCTCGCACGCACGCACGCTCGCTGACTTATTTACGTATTTTGTTTATTTATTTATTTGTTTGTTTGTTTGTTTGTTGGTTTCCCTCTGAAGAGTGGATTTCATAAATGTCTCGTAACATAACCATAGTTTAAGACACATTTTTGTGTCTTTTATACTTGTAGCTTAAGTCAATCTTCCATCTGTCTTCTTGTTGATTTGCTTTCACCAGGGTAGTTCCGTGACAACCCGTTTAATTGTAATTCTGGGGAATCTTATGACAAATTGATCAAACAAATTTTAGTGTAATATTTAATTTTTTATTAATTGTGTTTTTGCAGGTATATTAGGCAATGCTTTAGAATTAAATCCATCATTAAGCGTCGACCAGACGGTAAACTTTGGAAATTTACGCCACACCTGTTTCGGTAACCCGGATAACTGTGCTGATGGATTTACCATGTCCTTTTGGATTAATATGTTTCCCCCTAGATCCAGCATGGTCTATATCATGAGTAATGGAGGACAAACGATATTCTCCCATGGCCTTGTTTTGTATTTTCAAACACACAAGATTCATGTTTGGATAAGGTTGATCTCGGGTATACGTTGGGCTACTTCTATTGACTTCGAGCCATCGTCTTACGGTAAGTATTTCCTTTTGCTAGAAAGTCAAAAGATAAGCTATATTTGTGATAAGCTTGAATGCCCTAATGCCGTGGATGACTTACTTTCAACCAGGATAGCGTCAGATTTGAAATGTTAGTCTGCTAAGTTGTCACTTTGGAAATTACAGGGATTTCGGATAGCACGTCATTCTTTAATAGGTCAAACCACATTCTAAAATAGAATCGATTTTAGTTCCTAAGTCGACACATTGACTCTAAGTTACACCCGGCCATCTTGCTTTTAACTTCTTTCTTACCAAATATTGGCGGAAATTAATGCGCGATGGCCTGGCATGGGGTACGAGAGTTGTCTTAGTCTCGTCCACTAAAGAAACTCTCGCGAGATTACGATTGGTCAAATAGTAATAGCCATCACAGTTGCAGAGTCATTCAGAACAATAGTGGTCTTACTACATAGTGGATCTTTGCTTTAAACAATGACCTAAGGAGCATAAGATATTTGAAAATTAACTTGCAATATATTAAGTGTTTCTTTCATCTATTTGATTGTTTTCATTCTGCTTTCTCTTTATAGAAAAGCTTTTTTAACTTTAACCTACACGCTTTCAAAGTGAAATCATAAAATATGTAGTTAGACCACTATTTTCCTGAAGGGCTCAAAACTGATTAACTGTAAGAGATAGAGGTTGCCGGATTGCTGACATTATTTAACGTCTTGCTGGACTCCTTGGGCTCAAAATGAACCAAATTTTTGTTATCGCTTGGATTAAAAGTTATGTATTCAAACTATATGTAGGTGAAAATCTATTCGAAATTATAATTACAAACAATTTAATTGGAGCTGTTAAAGCTATTCAGTTTTCCCTTGATCATATATTCAAGTCGCATAACTTTAATTGCCAATTTCTGGCACTTCAGTTTGAAGCAGACCCTACATTTTCCAAGGCGTATTTCTAGAAAATTATTCTTGTTAGAAACTTCAAATTTATACCATTGTAAAGAGCACAATGCGATATAGTAAATGGTGTCTCTTTTTAAAAGTTCGTCCTTGATTTTTTCAAATGTTTTGTGAAAGTTGTATTTTACATTTTTATAAGACAAATAAATCCATTGTGATCGATCAAATCCCAATATAAAAAAAAAAACGAGGCAACGTTTACTATAGTTCAAGGACGATTCTACTAGGTCAACTAATTTATTTTGTATTACCGTTATTGCACTTAGAGAAATAAGCCAGATAAATGCACTCTATTTTTACGGTTGACATTTACTTATTTTGCAATATTTTTAGAAATAAAAATTGAATTTTCACCACATTCACATATTTGAAATCTAGCTTTCCAAAAACATATACATGTGTATGGTACAGGTTTATATTCTTCTGAATAATCGACTAAAAACAACAGGTTTTCTGAAAATCGACCAAGGGGTCCAGCAAGACCTTAAACTAGTCGTTATTGATTGGGTTGACCTCACCGCATGGAATTTCTCCTCTGGTGGCTGCTTCTAAGATTAATACCTCCATTCGTCTTTGTGACTAAGCAATAGTCTTAGACAAGTATCCGGTTCCGCCTTCCACCAACAAGAGTTAGTTGAGGAAAGTAGAAACATTACTATTTTTTATTACACAAAAGGACTGATTAATTCAAACGAGTCTTGTTTTTGTCTTCCGTAGAGTCCTTTCTGTTTTCAAGAGCTTTATGAACGCAATACTGTGTCATGCTAGTGCAAACAACCAAATTAATATTTAACTTTTATACACAGACATGGACAAGAAAAGAAACAAAAGTTCTCAAAGATGTACCTAATTTTGTCGACGCTATGGTAGCAGGTAACATGATCGAAATCTGCGGCGTCCATTACAGCATTTGTCAAACAATAGTAATATTTGATCTTAAAATCTGCGACATCCGTTACAGCATTTGTCAAACAGTGTTATGACATTGTTCTCAAAATCTGCAATCGTTTGCTTTACTATTCTAAGTTTTAAGTAACGCAATCGATCGAGACAAATTCACATACGAACGCAGATCAAGTTCGTTCGTTTATCGGGTTTGGCGTCTTACTATGCCACATTTGTGCCAAATGTGAGAAATGGTGAAAGCAACACACGATACAGCGACTTGTGTTGCGTTCAACCCGACAACTGAAGCAAATCGCGCACTTATTTCAGCGAAAGTTTAGCCTACAATACTGTCTAGCCTATACTGGTTTATTTCCCGACACTACAAACCAGCGTAACCACTGTTGTGTCCAGTAACAGTATTGATACCGTGTAGAAGTCTCAGTTGATTATACTTCACGAAAACTCACCGATGTCGAATGTCGCTATTCATCAGGCATTGTGAACCGTTGGTCTGTGTTTTGGCCATGGAGCGACGGCATACTTGCTTATGGAGTTGAATGCGCATTCAGCACCGATCACCCTCCCTTAGTCGTATGGGAATAATGTGGTGATTGTGAGTACCAACTTACAAAATTCTGGTTGTTGGTTTGTTAGTTTACTGTTTTATGCCGCACTTAAGGGCACGTCTCCCTATACTGGCAACAGACAAAAAGGAGACAGGACACTAACGAGACACGATGCAACAACATCACAAATATATCAGATTTACGTTTTCCCTTAGCTTTAAGAACACCAGGAAAACAAGAAGCACGCCCACAACCACTCGCATCAGTTTATAAACCCTTACTGTCATTATTACCATTATTTAGCAAATGTAAGCCTTGTGACGTGAAAAATTACACACCACTAATACTGCATACCAAACCAGCCTAATCTAGGATAAGAACATTGTCAAAGTACCTTGCCAGTAAACACTCATCCCTTACGTCATTTCATAGACTAAACAGAACGTGCTTTTTAAAAAAGGATAGTCATGAAAATCTAAAGCTTCAAAATCAGTCCACATGACATCATATATTTTGTACGCATTTCCGTGGAAGATGACTTTTGGTTGTGAGTGTAACCCATGTTCCCCCATGGCTCTCTAGAAATGGGGCAATTTGGTACCTCTCTGAAAATTTGTGTCACAACTGGATGATACTGATCTGTAAAGCCTGTCGCACACAAGCGATTCTCCGTCGGCCACTCACTGCAATAGATTTTCCGTCGGCGACAGCTTTTGCCGCACACAGAGTGATTCTTCCAAAGTCAGCTGCCGGTACTAACACTTTGCATGATTTTTTAAAAATGAATTTCATTGAAAACTGCGATGAAAGCTTTGATTTTTATCATTATAGGAACATGTGACGGAGCTAGTTATTAGACATCCATCAACATTTTTTAAATTTAAACCATGTGACTGCATCTCGGTTACTTATGGCTGCGATTTTCTGTCGCATGTTTGCCGCACACGAGTAGATTAGTCGCCGACAGACGGCGACGAGTCGCTAGGTTCGATCCCTTTAGACTAGTCGCCTGCCGCACAAGAAGCGGTTTCCGTAAGATTTTAAGTTGCCTACGGAGAATGGCTGGTGTACAGCGGGCTTCACACACCCCGGAACACCTTAAGCTATTGGTCGCAACATATGGCAGGTTTGCGATGATGTAGTTCCCACTAACCACGGTAGCACTCATGAAATAGTGATTATTACAAGTTTTTTACGAGACAGCACTGCTGCGCTCCAAGCAAAGGCTTTGTCAGGTAGACTTAATATTTGAATTTGCTGAAGCGTATTTTTCATATCAAATTTAACAAAACTCAGTAATAGTCACTCAAAATCTATTTAATACAATCTTTAATGGTACAAAGAAATAGAACAGGCCTGGTCGGAATATATCAGACGATCGTATCCGGTTTACAAGCGCCATTGACGTTTGAATATTTTTTGTGTCTTTTAAGAAAATATTTACGAAGATATTGCCATTGACGTTTGTTGAAGCAGTACTAGTGACAAGAATGTATAACTGCCAATAAGACACAGCCTATGCTTTTCATTGGGTACTCGTGTAAAACAAATACTGGAATGAATAGGACAATAAATCATATACATGAGTGAATAGGGCAATAAATGATACGCATGAGTCAATAGGGCAATAATAAACCATATACATGAGTGAATAAGGCAATCAATCATATACGTGAGTGAATATGATATTAAACCATATGCATGAGTGAATAAGCAAAAAATGATATACATACTAGTAAGTGAGTGGGACAATGATATATCATTAATATAAGTGAATACGGAAATAATTTTTATACATCCGTGAATAGGATAATATACCATATGCATAAGTGAATAAGCAATAAATGATATACATAAGTGAATGGGGCAATGATTTATCAAAAAATATATCTATATAATTTAATCTAATGATAAAGCAAATTATTATTTCATAACACAATTATGCAAGTGCTAACCCTGATGATGTTCTGTTTATATGCCATGTACCTGATTGTATTCTTTTAGGAGAGGTGTTTATATAGGCGTTGTGCCTGTTCACCGATCCTTTTCTTTGAGAAATAAATATTGTAAACCAATGATATATCATTAACATAAGTTGTTGTTGTTGTTTAGGATTTATTGGCGTTTTCGAATTCCTTAAGGAAATGATTTACGCCACAACAATACGTTTGGGTATTATTAGTACTGCTACCTAAGTTAGTTTACCAGGAGAACAAAAATTTAGAATCTCTTGCTTGAAACAATGAAAGTTCCAACGGCCTGGAAAATATTTGCTTGGTGCGTAGTTGCTCGTAAAATGCCGTGTAGGGTGCGTTGTCTATCCCGAGGATCTGTGTATGCCACATATTTGTAACACATTCTATACACTCTCGTTGTTATGGAGTTGTCCGTATAATCACAGCAATTTCTATTTGAGTATCACGTGATAGGTAAAGTTGTTTACTTTTATTAAACAATCAAATCTCTGCTCGTCTTCGCTGATTGGATGTAACCATTTCCCGCTGAGATTTATACGGTCTTTGTCTTAAGTTTTCTTGGCAAGTAAATATACGGTTTTTGGTCAGTTAGAGAGCAGAGTTCAATAGGGGCAGTTGACTTTGGTTAGGTATTTTTGGTATTCTAAATTTATGTTTCGGCGACACTTTCGAAATTATAATTATGTCAGATTCTTAGAAAACTTTGAGAGATCACGTGAGTACTATCTAACTCTGTGAACTTATAGTTATTAAATTATTCCATCTTCATTTATTCAAAATATATATATTTGGATTTATATCTGGTTTTGTGTGTTGATCTTTCTCTCTCTAGTGATTCACAATTAGATACAAGATCTTCGGCTAACATTCATAACAAATTGAATGAAACAGGGGATCTTAGATCTTAAAGTTGCAAGGTATTAAACACGCTTCCACTCTGCTTTAATATCTTAAATAATACTGAGAAATTCTATTGAACATGCATAAATCTGTCCATCGGTTTTTAGGAAATATTAACAACAACTTGTTTTAAAAAAAATCTTCCCAGGTATTTGGACATTTCTGGGCATAACGTGGTCACGTCAGAAAGGTGTAGGTATCTTTAGAGACGGTAGTTGGGAAGCCAGGAGTACAGCTTACGACATACCCGGCGCGGATCCCAACACCACTTTTAACGACTTTATCATAGGTAAATCTTATCGACTATCTTCTCACTCATGTTTCAGATATCCCTGGCTAGGGCACAAAAATATCTGGTTTACATGGTTCGGGTGTACAAGTTCCGGCTTTAGTCGTCGGTATACGCATGCTACTGATTTCCGTGGTCGGTATGCAGAGGCTACTCATTTCAGTAGTTGATATCCCCAAGTTTGTAATATAAGTGGCTGGTATACTCCGGTTTCTGATTTCAGCGGTCGATATACACATGTTTCTGATTTCAGTGGTCGGCATACGCAATTCCACGCAATTGGTCGAACTTTGTTCACTTTATTCGCCAGAGGGCGTGGTTGTATAGTCTGGTTAAATCAACTCGTTCTGTAAAGGATTGTAGTGTAGTTAGCGACGATGCCAACTGGACTTATTTTGTTGTGTTTCCCGGTGTTACTATTACGTGTATGGTAGTGCTTTCCTCTGAACTCACCTTTCTTCCCATCATTGTTTGTACAGGATCATCCAATCGAATACCTACATCAAGCGGCCATGGTAGTTTTATTATGGATGATTTAAGATTTTGGAACAAGATTCTTAACACGACCCTGCTCACCTCCATTTATCAAGAAGGTATATACAAATTTATCTATATATTTTAGAGCCGTGATGTAAATGATGTATGGTGGGCGACTGGGTGGTGCATCAGCTTGCATCTCCGCTTCTCGATGAACGCAAAGTTGTATCGTTTATCGGTCTACGTTGCGTAGTGAAAGTTTGTCCACTGGCGTTTTTTAACGGGTTTTTTCATAAAATACTTAAGTTGTAAGTCGTTTCACATCGAGACGAAATATGGGCTAGTTCGGTGCATAACACCAAACACATTCATTAATTATTGGATATGGTCATATTTTATTCGAGAACAGCCTGTGTGAACAAAAATACCCGGCTGTAATAAAAGCACAATAAATCTAATTTAACCGATATAAAACATTAGTCTTGTATATCGCCTATGAAATTAAATCTTAACACATTTCGTGGACACTGATTATTTTAAAAGTAAACCTTATAAAAGCAGAACAAAAAACAACCTATTTTATATGCAAATTAATTCACTTTTTATTATTGAACAGGCGTCTCATTAGAGTCTGCAATGGCCTTTAGTTATCTGCCCAGGAAACTGGACCCGTTTTCCGTCTACCAATCACCTTCCACGGGTACCTGTCAGCGCATACAACCAGGTATGGTATAAAGTATAATGAAGATGGACATAATCACAAGGTTCACTATTTCGCAATATCTTTAACAATTTAAGGCCTGACTTGAGATCGTTTCCTTTCCCGAAACCACTGAATATTTCTTATATTTGCTATGTAGGTGATAATGGACATTATATTATAGATATATGTCATCACGCCTCAAACATGCATCGCTTGTTCAACACACGACTGAATTTAATTTTCGATAAGATTAAATATTCTTTCATTTGGTTCTACGGCTATTGATAACTTAGCGTATATGAATAAAATTTGTTATTATTAAAAACTGCCAGTTTATACAATTTCTTTGTCTTTACAGAGGAACCGTATGTGAGGTCAGCGCTCCTCGAGGTAAACACATTTACATTGGGATTCATCGCAGGCTCTTCCAGCTTTCTGGTTGAAGCAAATGGTGGCTCTAATGCAGAGTACGTTGGTGTTAGCGTCGTGAATTCAGCGTGTAGAGCGCTTCAGAGCTGCAGAAAGACGCTTGTTACCCCTCATAATATGATGGTTACCGCTCAGTACAACTGTTCGTGTCCGGCAAGAGACTGTGATATTCTCTACTTAGATTTCAGTACTCCGATCTACAACTGTCCGTCACACTATGTCAACTGCCTACCAGTCCATCTATGTGGGGTAGATGTGATCTAAAGGTCTATAAAAGGAAGGCCGTAATATTCCAGCACTGTAAAAGACGAGGGACAGTTCAATTGTAGACGTGTTTTGTAATCTAGAAAGGGTCATAAACTGATTTGTATTGTATTGTATTGTATGGTATGGTGGAGGTGTCAGACCACATCGCAGGTGTCTCCCAATATTGACAATACTTTAATAATTAATATTCACCTAAATCATTTATTGATATCGCTTTGGTGATATACGGTAAATTTAAGTAATTTGGGCGGTCGTCGTGCTGCAAAGTATCACTGTATAAATACACTTATATACATGTATCATGATGTCGTACATCCAGTTGCAGATCAATGAAATTTGTTGCTAAAAATATTCAGTATCTTAAATATACTAATGGAAAAAAGTAACTGTGCATCACAGAAAATGGGACAAAACAAAAGATGTTTGAAAAGTTATAA
>JAQQZZ010038007.1:0-10498 GCA_030265115.1 Mopalia vespertina | reverse complement strand
TGCAACAGAACCGAAACCATAGACATTTTTAGTTCAAAAGATCACATTTTATAATAGCAGATAAAGCGCAAACACGTGTTGTTGTTTACAAAGTATTGTTAAGTCCATCCACGCTGTAATGGGACGAGTATCACTGCGCGCTGAAAGCTGGTTTCCGAAATATTGAAAACCAGACAAGATGGCTCGGTGATACTTTAGAGTTGGAATCTCCGCAGGTAGGTCCTCGAATAATGTTTAGAATGTCTGATTGGTTGGTGACAGTTTACTACATGCAATGGTGGACGTAGGAAGAGACACTTTTGATGGAGTGATACCGGTGTGTATTTTCTGTCTTTCTGGGCCTTAGAACGGTGTTTAACCACACGACATAGGACATAATACTACCCCTGTCGTCATTTTGACACCTCGTCAAAACCCTCGACGCCTGCTGCGGCTCGGGTTTTGAATCGGTGTCAAAATCACGACAGACAGCTTAACAACGGCACTGTGACCAGTAGGCTCGGGCTGAACCCCCTAAGCTCCACACCACCCCACACTTTTATGAATCGGTTGGATCAGAGTATTTTCCCATACTTTACCCATTGGAGGGATGGCAAGCTTTATTATAGTGTCAATATGTCACTATCAGTTCTCGTGTGTTTTATGAGCGAAGTGTGTTTTACATATCCTCTTTATACAAGCCTGCATTGTTTTACTTTTGTAATACCATGCTGAAGGCATCGGGTTGATATCGAAGCGTCGGTAAACATATAGATATTGTTCCGTTGACTAGATTCATAGTGTGTGTGTATTCAGTATTCCTGGATGAATGACAACCTACATTTTCTCACACTTTAATACTGAGGTTCTGCTGAATATCCCTACATGACAGGTTTCTGATGTATGACGTAGTGTATATACCATGGAGTTTAGAGGGCGACGTTTTTAATTAAAGGAGAGCTGACTCCGGCAATAGCGGGGCTGTTTAAACCAGATGTCCATCGTACTTAGGTAAGATAGACTGAGAAGCGGACAAACAGTCGTCAGATAAGTGAAACTCACTTGAGTATGGCGTTAAACCTAAATACAAAACAACAAACAAATCGAAGGCTGGATTTATTCATATCACGTCAAATGCTCTACTTTTGTTTAAAATCATAAACAAGGAAAAGTCCTAATACACTGTGTGGACATATTCACCCTGGCTACTGTTATTAACGTATTTCTTTGACAGAAGGTGGTCTATTCAAAATTCCAAATATAAATTTATTATTTGACCATCTTACATCGCAGCATGTAAATCTAGCATATATACAACGATAGCCGTTCTTCGTCACAAAGCTCGTTGATATATACGACAGTTAATGCCAAAACTCCGTGATTATTATACATCAGGAGAATAGATTGGCAAAACAAGAGAGGAAAGTGGAGATTTTTATTACAACACTTGTTATTACCCCCAGACAACAAACATAACATCTGAGCAATCTGCATGATAGCAGCGACAAATGGAGCCTAACGCCTAGAAGCAATCGGTCTAAATCATGTATATAGAGGTTGGAGAGCAGCACAATTGTTACAGAAATGTCTTCCTGTGGAGATATATTAAGTGAAATACGATAGCAGGTCATGGAGTCATTATCCCAGTGTTTTTATGCTCCAGCGGTGTGTGTGTTTTCCCCTGATTTTGTATCAGCCCCAAACGGAACATGATAATAGTCCTGCTTTTTTGTTTTCAGTAAATGAGCCATCAGTCAATACGGTGTACACAGCACCATTATAAAATAATAATATGGTTAAAACGGCCTGCTTATCCGCTCCCTCTGTTTATACGGACATCAAACACTCACCTGCCATCAACACATTCATTATCATGCAAAATACTATTGAAGCCGAATGATAATGAAAAAAAGATCAACTGTCCCAGACAGTACTAAATATTTTCATGTATTGCCTTATTCAGGTTGTCAACCATCAAACTAAATGCAGTGTGTTCCAAACATTTACTTGCAGTCTTGACTTTGTACTGGTGGGATAACTATGTTCCATCACAGCCAAAGAGTTCACAGTTGATGCCTGTGTTTGCTTGGGAATGCGTCAAACAGAAACAGTTAATCATTGTAAGTTGTCTGCACTACAGTACATGTCTTCGCTCTTCATATCTTCAAGATAATTATCTCCCAACTCCAAACTATCGCCTGGACCAGTAACCTAAAAATGACCAAGGTATTAAAAAGTTGTTATTCAATCGGAAATTTAAATATTAATGTTTAAAATTACACTTATTACATATAAGCAAACACAGATTATATCTGAGTTTACTTCCAGAGGCAGACCAAATATTAACATTGTCAGCTTACATAAATACACTGTTTGTATAAATGAAGAAACAAAACCCTGAAGAATCATAAAACGGGTATTTTAATTTAATTAAATATGGCATAAATTTAACTGTCAAAGGTCCATACTTCACAGCTGTACCATATTCCTTGGAAGACGATAGTACCTGTGTTCCGTTAAACTATTTCCACAGCAATTCCAACGTATTTTCTTTCTTTCATATAACAAAATGAAATCATTTTTTTCACTTTGGTGTAAAATGTACTTTAAATGTTTGAAAGCAGCCCATGGTATGTTGGTACTTGAACCTTGTCTCCAAAGCAAAGGTCATCCGTTCGAGGAGCATGTACCACGATACGTTCCAATTAGCGAAGAAATCGAAGTATCAGGAGTTATTTCTTCGGAGATCTGATGGATAACATGTCCTGTTCTAAGTGGTTGTAATTTCCCGACCCCTGCCGCGGGTTTCCCGGAAAGGAGCAGCTAGTCAGTCATCCAGGACTGAGCTTAAGTTTAGGGATAATTACACTTGTCACTTTGACGATTTACCCTCCTCTAGTGTTATGTCGTCAGCCAACTATTCACTGCAGATCTCATCATTTACAAACTCTTACTACGCGCTTCCAGATAATTCTATGTTTACTGGAAGGCGTGTGGATTGATTGTTTTGTGATTTACGCCGAATTCAAATGTATTTCCGCCTCTCTCGATTCAGGGTGATGCATCTCGATTAGGTGCATTTTGTCGTAATTTTTTTGTCATTCATTGAAAAACTACAATGTACAAAGCATGTTATTTGACCAATTCATATCTTGAAAAGACAATACAAATATAGCTTACGACATGGTTTCATGGTACGAGTTTACCACCAATATCAATTGTTTACCGTTATTAGCATTATGAGAACTGTTAGGGCTATTCAAAATTGTTCACGAACTTTTATCTTCATTTTCGCCCACTATCATGCAAATTATGTATATTCATCAATTACCTGCATGTATCGAGCTTTCAAAAATATATCTTTGTTAAGTACACATATTTACTTAACAAAGATATATTTTTAAAAGCTCGATATTTACTTGCATGACTGCTGTTTAACGTCATATTCATGAGTATTTCTCTTACATTATGGAAAATCGAAAAGAGCAATCGAAAAGAGCGATGTCTGCATTTACATGTCACCTAAATCATAGGAATGTCTCCGAACCAATCAGTAAGCTATGTCATGTGAATACTAATCCATAAACGATGCATTCAATTCTCCAATCGAATAAACCTCTAATAAAATGCTCCAACTGTTTCTTAAAGCTAAACATTGACTGGAGTGCACCCAAGCAATATTGTACAAACTCCATTTTGTTTCATGCTCCTGGTCAGCACACAATCCAAAGCGATGGGTTGAATGGCGTGACTGTCAGTATTTCCGGAACTATGAACCGGGTTCTGAGAATTAATCGGTGTGGGAAACTAACAGTACGCTGCACAACGGTACGATAGTCCCAGCAGCTCCAAGCTGACGTACCGGAACCAGGCGGAATAATCAAACGAAAGCTGTGAAAGAACTCCCCGAGATTATGCATGCATATCCCTAGACCCTACTGTAAACGTCAAAACTAGCCGTAATGCATAACGAGAAAGAAAAGCAGTTTGTTTTATTGGTTGGTAACGTCTGACTCAAGAACATGTCACTTATATGACAACGGATTGTCCATTCCACACTGATCCTGGAATACGGTGGTAAACTGAGAGAAAACCTCGTTTCGGAAGAAAGTTTTTTAAGGCATTTCCAAATGGGCTTTAAATCAGATTGAAAGTGATTGAATTACAAAGATAATACTATAAGTTATCTGTAAAATAAATTCAGTATTTTTCCGACGCTTACTCAGTTTTATTCACTTACAAATTTGCGGCTTTTTATACAAGCCATTTCAGCTGTGACGTAGGCAGGGGAAACTCTATTCGGAATAGTCTGTAACGCATAATGAAAACTCCATACCGGAGATACACGAAGGATTGCTGGATCAGAAAATTCAATGGCGACAGGCAACCTTAGCGAATGTTCTATAACGAACTCTTCTTCAGTTAGCCAATTTAGCGATGGTAATTTATTTAATGACCAGATTTTTTTTATTAAAATAACAAGTAAATGTCTGATACAAATGGTGGGTAGGAAACAGATAGACTGCCAGCAATTCGCATAGGAATTATCCCCAGGTCGACGATGTTGACGCGAATAATATTAAAATTTATCCCGAATAAATGCTTTAAATTTTGAAGAGGATTGAATATTTATTACTATATCAAGCTTTCAGTCCTCGCAGTTTCATAAAGTTTGACATGATTTAATCTTTCACCAAATACAACGCTACACAAGCATTCTGTATATATATTTTGAATAAATGAAGAGAGCAAAATTTGCTTGCCTGCACCGGGATTCGAACCATTCTGTATATATATATATATATACGGATGACGCAAAAAGACTGAACGGCTATGGGAAAAAATCTGGAGAATAACAAAATGGCGGTAAGGTTTCTATAGATACCAGTCACTCGGTGAATTCCCATGGTGACGTCACTCGAGAATCGCTGAGCTGTCGCTCTTAATATAAGTCGGATGTTCGAATCCCAATTTCTCCACAAGTACGCCCAATTTTTTAATGAAACAAATTGCAAATCGTTCAATGAATATTTGACTATTTTTATACGTTTTCTAGGTATCAACCATTTGGGAATAGTTTTAAAGCGTTCCCATTGAAATCATATCGGCCGACGGCGGAGCCTGTCTGGTCGGATGAAAATTGGCTCTATGGGAACGGGCCTTAATGTACACTCTTAAGAAAATATGGCTCTAGTGGAACCCTTTAAAGTTATTCAGTCATGGGTCGGGTTGAACCCTTTTTGATTCTGTATGGGACCCTCACAGCAACTGTTCTTAGTATTTCTTCCTTTCTTCTTACATCGAAGAGCCGTTTTTGACGTAATGGTTCCATATAGATCCACCCTCTTTTCTATAGCTCTTATATAAAAAATTTATATAAGTGTACCTGATGGTGACCGACGTAATCAACCATTGAGCGGTACATAAATTCATCGGATAACATAATAAGCTGAAAAGTGATAAACCTGAATTTGATGAAAGTGGAACAGCCAGAAGCCTGACAACTACAGTGGTGAAAAACCTGAAAAATAGTCCCCATAATCCGATGCTCCGGAAGTTGAGGAACTGAAAGTTGCTGTAACTGGTTAATCGGAAGTTTATTTTTAAGAAAATTGTTGAACCTGACATTACATTACCTGAAATGTTTAATCCCAATTTTATCAAAATTGAAAGTTGTGAGAGAACTTGTCGGGCAGGGTGACAATCAGAAGTTGACAAACCGAATTTTTAGCGCAGGAACCTGATAACCAAACAGCAGGCAATTGTCTCCAATAATGGAGTCTCTATCCATTAATGTGAATAACAACATTTCTGGCCATTGTCTCAAAGTGGACAACCCCACCCAACTTTCGCCAACCTTGCAAGATGGATGTTAAGGTGGAGATTTAGCCTTTAATAACAAGGCGGCCAATAATGGCTTAATCATCATCAACTAGCCACTCTATAGTTTTAATATTGTCATTTAGCCACTCCACGGTCTTGACATATGCAGTTGATAAGTTATTATGGGTCGTACAACATACATATTGACATATACACCTTGCAGTAAAGTGTTAAATGAGTCACGTGGTGCAATTCCAGTTATTGTACTTTATATACAAAATTATGTGTTGCCCTGGTCTTCTTAGAGAAAAGGGGCAGCATGGAATCGATCTGTTTATATTAATACCACTTCTGTCCTCTCGTGTATTTATTTGTTACCAGTGGTGTCGAGGGTGATTTCCTCCACCCGTTGGGCTGCCATGCTTTATATAAGTGAAATAACCGTAAGTACGGCATTCAACATCAATTCAACAAACAAAAATTGTTTACAATATGTCCAAGAGCTGTCTGTATATAGTATCCCATTCTTTGTAATTTCCTGTATAATAACTAAGTATCTTTGTCTGTTTGAAACATTTCTAATTAAACCTAAGTATAAATATGGTCAAGTTCAGTAACACGTTATCCATTATCAACCTATTGTAATCACACGGTGCGCAATCCAACTAGAATAAGTGTCCTAGTACGTTATATAACTCAGTAATCTGATTTCAGTAACAGTCGATCCCTTGCAGATACACGCCATTAGTATTAAGATCTGTTACCATACTGAAACGACTCCGTTAAACCCTAGGGCTATATTTTGGCCACGTATGATGTAGTTTGCATTGCTTATCTCATCGTGAACACTGATCTCCTACTCCCTCGGATATCGGTTAATAACAGCCCGACGATTAGCTGCTTTAAATGTTTTCTCACAGGCAAGTATTTATATAGCGATATCATATATATTACAGACAAATTTGATAAACACAAATGTTCGATACACTGCGTCGCTCTGTTGGGGGTTGATCTATAGCGGCTTTAATGCTTGAAAACAATACTGGCGTATGAACGGACGATGAACACGTAATGTACTGTATAGTTTTAGAGGTTCTCCATTTATAAACGTCTCGTTGCAAACTACAGGTATACTTGAATGGTATCTATAGTCACATTTTTATCTGACCGTTGGCCTACGTCTTGAAATAGTTTCAAGTTCCTTTTGTTTTAATGCTATATATATACCTTTTAAATCTGAGGCCATCTTTCTGGCTTTCTGGACTTTTTCTGAAAGTTGCATTATGTTAATAGCCATGTGGAAACCGTGTAAAAAGGTGATCTGTCACACAGGTCGCCAATTACATGCCCCCTGAAGTCGCTCTCTCTTCACCTATTTCCACATGCATTTTTCCTTTAAATCGCGTGGAAGGCCATCTCTGTGACATTCCCGTGAGATCTCCGTCGCGTCCAAATTCTCCGTACCATACCAATGCGACCTGCAGACACGGTCGACGTCAGTAAAAACCTTACATACTTAACTCAACCGCCAAAAAATAATTTGTTGTAAAATAGTTCGCTCAATATGCCCCACATGAAACTACATGTTTTAGGTGTCATCGAGTAAAGGCCAAGCCTGACCCATTGTGTTAAATGTTTAAAATCAAAATAGTCTATTTTGTGTAGGTTCCCCTTCGACGTATTGCAATGGTTTTTCAGAAACATTAAGAATCAAACAGTACAATGAAATATGTAAGAGCAGACTCTGAATTTTGACCTAGGATTTTTTAAAAATAGTTTAAGTGTATTCGAACTGTCAGCTCCAAGTAAGTTTTGTCAAGGCCGAAATTTTGGATGATGCCTGCAGCTCCACAAAATATAAAAGATATCTAGGAAAAGTGTGTCTTATTGTTGTGGAATTTAAAAGTTTGTGTTGAAAGTTCTTTTTATGCCATTTTATGGCATTAGAGAAAGCTCGGTAAAAATCCAGACTCGTTGATGACTTAGCCAAAGTCAACTGGACATTTAATTTTGATAATAAACAATCATCTCCCGGTTGATATTATTTGTCCAGGTTTTATTTTCCTGGTAAATAGCTCTATCAAACTGAGCATTGCGTTATTATTGTTATTTTAATAACAGTCGGACAGGATTCGTCCTGAAAGTGCCCCTTACGGAGGTCAATATGGTGTATAGACACTGGATAATCTGAAGAAAAAAAATGCCTTCACCGCTCTAGCAAAGTCCGAAAAATTGGGGCTGTCTTCAAATTTTTACTTTCTAGCGTGTCTATTTTTCATTTTGTTGTTTGTCCATATCAGATGATACATAGGTCTAAGGACACAGGGACGGATAGACAATTCAAGCCGAATAAGAAATAAAACCAAACAGAATAAAGTGTTTATGAGCCGATAATAAATTTTTTCTTTCTCTATAATAAAATATATATTTATCAGAACTAGATTAGCAGAATAACCCAAACACTTTAACCAATTTGTGGGTAATTTCTCGATCTAAAAAGACACAAATTTAATGACTTTGAATCCGTGCTTCCCGTAGAGAAAGATTCGTGGTGGTTGTGCCGTGAGCCTTCGATGTTCAGTAGCTAAGAGCGCTAGCTCTGTTAACCAGATACCTAGAGTTCGAATCCCAATGGAGGCAAGCAAAATTGTCTTTGTCAACAATATAAATATATCTGCCCTTATTGCAAATTGAGGTAAAATTATTTTATCTTAAATCTGGTGCTGCATTCTCAACCCATTTGTAGCAATTATACCTACACAACCATTTGCACCCGTCCATACTATTTAAGGTGATGCGGGAATTGTTGGTAATCACCGACCGTTTATGGCCACGATGCACCGCCTCAAACAGAGAACTGCGAATATGTATCCGCTGTGTGATGACCCACATATCTTCAATGAAATTATAAAATATCAAACATAAGGTTTCGCGTAAATTGTAGCATCCTCGCTATATTTACTCAGGCTTGTCAATCCAGGTTGAAGTTCTACAGGAACCATTAGTGATCTAACCATTAACAGCCAAGGTCTAGGTGTCAATTGAGTGCATGCTCACACCGAATGAAATTCCTGTCGGCTACCTTCAGACATCTATTCAAAGCGTGTAGTGAGTATGCGTTCATATATAAAGTCACATCTTCTTCGCAGTGGAAAATCATTTAGAAGATATTAAAAGGTATGATTAAGAGCTATGTCAAACCAAACGGAAACGTTTCGAGATTTAATACATTTTAATTTATTTTTTAAATCTGGAGCAGCATTTATTCTAAACTTAGGTAAGATGGATTGATAGTAGATCCAGCCCCATAATAAAATGCCTTCATGTTTCTCAATACTAAAATAGACACTTACATGTAGGCTGGGTCAGATAATTTTTATTGCACTAAAACAAAATTGATTTCAGTTAGAAACACACCATACAGACATAAAAACATATAATAATTTGCGCCAAATAAGCAGAGACAGCAGTATCACATAGAGCCAATATTTAGATTTATATAGCATAATGCACATAGAGGTAAAACACAACTAGCAGCATAAACTATCATAGAATAGATATTGACAGATAATTTAAATACATAAACATCTCTCCCATGAATTTGTAATTAACTAAAAACCAAGGCTGTATCATACACCATTTAAAATGGACACTTACTGTGTAACAAATCTAAGTGACAGGATAGATCCGGCTGAATGTATTTGAACACGCAGTCGCTCTGTCTGTCACCAAGACTTTAAATAACAGATAGTGGAATGCCACAACAAGTAAAGAAACTAGCTCCTCCTCTGCGCGAGGTATGGGTGTTATACTTCTGGAGAAGACCAATGGACTAGGACATGGCAATTAAATGCCTTCTAAATTTATCACAAGGGAAATAAAGGCTACCAGGGATACTCAATAAATAATTATCAGGGCTAATCTACCTGGTTAACAAACAAAATTTTGCTAGAACTGCCACAGGGCAAAATGATCTTTTAGAGTGAAAAGGGAGCTCTACGTTTGTACTCTCTGTTTAAACTGGATACTCTTAGGGGTGAAGATTTTAAATGTTATGCCGTCTTGGTGAAATTGAATGCTCTTCTCATGATAAAAGAAGGCTGACCTGGTGAATAAGTAAAACTGGCCACCCGTAACAAACCAAAGAAACCCAATACTATAGCCACACACAACCGGAGTTTAACCAAATTATCCCACTTCAACAGTTTTCGAAAAGCATGAAAGTGGGAAATAGTAAATGGTGGTTTAGCACCGGCTGTGTCCACTTTAAAACGCCTAACGCCCTTTAGCACCCGTTCAAGGCCCCAGCAGGATTGGATTGGATTGTTCAAGTAACGATCGATGTGAAAAATGCGGACTCTGTTAAGATATTGTAAAATAGACTTATAACTCTTGTTGATCGCGAGAAAAGCCACATAACGTAATAAATCCTTTTCAGAAATAGCAGCCTGGCTGACGCCAAGGAACTGACACAATTTTGAGAACAGCCCTAGTTGAGTCTTATGGGTCCGACGCGTGCTCATCGAATAAGCTTCGGCCATGAATTTTTCCACTGCTAAATCCAACTGGGGTGCCGGCGCTGCCATTCGGCGATCAGTGGGTGGATAAAAACAAATAGATTTAAAGGGAAAGGCAACTGTTTTTCGACCTAAACTTATAATTTTTATTGCATATTTTCAAAGACAACCATCTGTAT